>CM045764.1:117366446-117631318 GCA_025200525.1 Camellia lanceoleosa | reverse complement strand
TATTCAATCCATTCATTTAATAAATCATTTCAATTTTAGATTAACAAAATAAAGACAAAAAAAAAGCAATAAATATAAGGTTTCAAGAATAATGAGTTAGAATTGGATTATATATACAAAAGTTTACAAACTGAAGTTATAAAAGATGATAAGATTAATTAATTGAGGTTATTAATTTATTATATTTCATTTAACAATATATTATTAGATTATATATATACATATATTATAAATATAATATATATTAAAGTGTTATTCTACTTATTTCAAGGTATAAGATAGAGAATTTGAAAACTAAAAACAAAAATTAAATTTGAAAAACCGCATATATTTATCTGTTAAAAAAACATATTAAATATAGCTTTATTTAGTCCATCTAATCAATTGATGATTAGTTTTTTGATTTTTTACCTCCCTACCTATTACATAATCAACCCAACTCTATAGGGTGGGATTTGGATTCCCAATCAACTCAATTATTATTTTTATTTTTTTTATTAAAAAAATTAAAAAAATCATTTTCCCCATCACAACTCTTATTGCAATCAACCCAACTCTCTTCGGTTTATTTTGGATTCCCAATCACCAATTGTTCAAAATTGGTTTTATGGGTTCATTTGGGATGATCTAAATAAGTTTTCTTTTTTGACTTTTATAAAATATAGGTTGGGTTTTGTGTTGGATTTAAAAGTGACGTGTTAGAGAGGTGATGTGACTTAAATAAGATGAAAGTAATGACTTAAATAGGATAGTGACTTTTGACTTTTTCTAAATATTCAGAAACTTGCTTCTTAGTTAGTCACGTGATGAAGCCCTAACCAAATCATAGATTACGTAGGCGTTTGGATGCAAGTTCTAAAAGTCTATAAACTATGGGTAAAATTACATTCACTCTTTCTTTAAATTTAAAACGATCGCATACTAGTAGCTTTCGAAAGAGAGAAGTTCTTTCAATAAGCCTTTCCAAAATTTTTTTTTTTATTCTTTTTCCTTCTTCATTCTTTCTCTTCTTCCTCCCTTTTTTTGTTGACTTGCCAGCCGTTTCTCTCTCTCTCTTTTCCTTCTTTCTACTGCTTCCATTCCTCTCTTTTTCCTTGTGAGTTTGTTGAATCAAAATCAAAACACACAAAATCAACACACCTTTGCAAAATCAAAATAATAAAAAAAAAAAAAAATCAAAGAGTTTCACCGATCTGGAGCTTCTTGATCAAGCTTCTCAAGTCAATAGAAATCAAAGAGTCCGAAGATCAAGCTTAGGTCAGCCTCTGATCCATAAGCGGATCATTGCTTCCTCTCGGAGTCCATGGCAAATTTCGAGCTTCACCGATCTGGAGCTTCGAATTTCAGAAATCAGGATGATTGGAGTAGAAATCACCGATCTGGAGCTTCAGGATGATTTCACAAATCACCGATCTAGAAACTTCACCGTCCGGAGCTTCGGGCATGATTTCACAAATCAAACACCTTCTCCAGATTTCACAAATCAAAACACCTTCTCCATTTCTCCCTTTCTCTCTGTTTGTTTGGGTTTGGAGTGGAAGGAAAAAACGAAAGAAAGCAAGAAAGGAAATGAAAGAAAAAGAAAAAAAAAGAAAGCCAAACGACGTTGTTTCAAATCGAGCCATTAAGGACAAATGAGTTTTGACTACTGAAACATTTTCGTTTAAAAAACGCTTATTCCTATGCTTCTTTTAACATAATTATATCGCCATCTTAAGGTTTTAATTCATACAAAATTTAAGTTAGTTTTTATCAATAATTCGTAAATGGAGTTATATGAAAAAAGAATAATAGTATCATTTATTTTCTACTATATATATATATTTATCTTTATTTATTTTAATATTTATCTATTATTTGTATTAATTTCGATCGTTTTAATCATACTAAAGAATTATTTAGTCTAATTATGTTAAAATATAGAGCTAACTATATTTTTTAAATCTCAAATGAAATAAGTATAATTTACCTCTAAGCTATTTATCATCAGTTAAAAAGTTATATATTATATTAAATTTTTGAGTTACCAACAAATAATTTATTTTTATTGATTTCTTAAATACATAAATTTTTTTTTAATTTAAATATATATATATATATATAAATCACTATAATAAAAAAAAAAACAAAAAAACAAACAAATAGCCCAACCTACCCCAAATGAGTTGCTAGACCGAATTCAAATAGCCAATGTACAATCGTTTGAATTTTATTTTTTTTAACTTTTATATATATATATATATATAAATAGAAAGAATGGTGTGAGACTTTTTTGCTTTGGGAAGGCTAAATCATTATAATTTTTTTAAAAAGGAAAAAAACTTTAAGTCAATGTGAACAAATAAATTTATTTTTAGTACTCTTAAAATTTTCATAATGTGGTTACAAAAACTTCACAATATTATAAGAATAACATGATAATTTCTCAAAAAAATAAATAAATAAAAAATAAGTATCAAAAACTGTCTAAGTCGTGGTATAATTTAGGAGAAATAACAGCACAATTGGATGATAAAAAAAATTATAAGTCAATGAAAAAATTTATACATTTTAAGAATTAAAATATTATATTTTTTGATAATTTTGAATTTTTTTTTACTGTCATCATTGTGCAATTATTTTCTCTATAATTTGTATACATAAAATACATAAATTTACTATTAAAAAAAAGAAAAGAAGAAATGAATAAGGTTCTCACGTCATGTCGTTGGAAGTGGTAGGTAGATGTCGTTGGAAGCAATTTATAGGTTACGGTTGATAGAGTTTTTTTAAATATGATTTAAGAATAGAGTTGTATTTTAAGTTTGTAAGTTTTAGAATTATAATTTGAGTGTAGAAAATTTGTTTAGTAAATGAATTTTAAAAAGAGTTTTGAATTGAGTAAGAAAATTTTGATGTGACATTTGATATTTGATACAAAAATTTATAACTCATAATCAAACATACAACTTAAAATTCTATTCAAAACTCATAAAAAAATTTAAAAATTACAATTTTTTTTATTTAAAATATAAAAAATAACAGGTGGCATTTGTAAAAAAAAAAAAAAAAAATTTAAAAATGCAATGTTCCGGTCAATCGGCCGAACGTCCGAAATGATGACCGGTTAGCCCAAAATTTTCCGCCTTGAAGATAGTTTTCAAAAGTAAGTATGGAATTAATTTTTAAAAATCATAAATAAACACCACACTCAAATGTAATAGTAAAATTAAGTGTATGCGTTACTATGATTACTATACACTATTTGTGTACTAACCATAAAATATGAAGACGTATCAATTGGGCTTAGTGGAATATACATGAAGGCATGTGAGTGTTCAATAAGTGTTCAACAACAATGCCCCTGTTTGGTAGGACTTATAAGCTGCTTATTTCAGCTTTTAACTTAATTTAAGCTAAAATGTTGTGTTTGGTACAACTTAAGTTAGCAGCTTATAGTTTAAATGAAAATGTTTTTCAACTTATGTCAAAAGTTGGTGATTGGGTGCTTAAGGATTTCGACTTAAGCATGCAGCTGGGGTTGAGGGGGTTAAATGACTTAAATGCCCCTCTCAAACTTTATTATTTATAAATTGCCATTATATATTATAGCGATTCCAGTTTTGACCCGACCTTTGATGTATTCCAGACTCGGGTTTCATAGTTTAATATTGTATTCGAATCTTGTTCTCCTTCTTTAACTCTTTGAATTTGAGCTTTGAGATATGTTGGGCGCGTTTGGAATAGGTTGGTTATTAGTGGTCTAGATTGTTGTTGCCCAGATTTTGGCTTCTTCGCTCGAGTGAGACTTCTTGCGCTGGAGCGAGCCTTGTGAAAACTTGCCTATTTGCTCGAGCTAGACTTCTTGTGCTCGGCGAGCTTTGAGTGTTCTCGACTTTTTCCCAAAGCGAAGAATTTCTAGGAAGGTTAAGTCGCTTCGCTCGGCGAGGCTTCTGCTCGAGCGAGGTGTGTGTTTTATGAATACGAAGGTATGTATTCTACTCTCAAGCGACACTTTTGCGCTCGGCGAGGTCACTTGTTGTATGCAGTAAGCGAGCAACAACTCCTGCTCAAGCAAGGTTGCGTATATCGATTCGCGATAGTTCATTTTACTGGAGAAAATTTAGATCTTTTATCAAAACCCTAATCCGAACATTCTCTCTCTAAATGTGACAACCCTACCACCGTTCTTGATAACACCAGCGATTAGTGCTAATCTATGATTAAGCATGTCAAAAGGCCCGATTGACTAAAATCTTGAACTAATTGATTGAGTGTATTAGTTTAAATGTATGTCTATCTGTTTATTTGCTAAATTATCATTCATGTTTTTATGTTTTAAACTGCAAATTGAAGGCCTTATCGGCGGCCGAATCTGAAATTGATTGGTGTTTTATACTAATTAGAATTTATGTGATTTTATGGTATATTTAATTGAAATTTGATTTGGAATGATTAAAATAGATTAAATAATGTTAAATTACATAAGTTAGGCTTATTTACAACTTTGCCATTAAGTGGCCATGTCTTGTACACTTGTTTGGAGCCTAGTTTCAAATCACAAACACCATCTCATCCATTTCCTCTAGAGACACAACCGAGAGAAAGAGAGAGTTAAGAAAGCTTGATTTTATCTTGTTTTGGCTTGGAGATTAAGAGAGTTGAAGGAAAATTGCATAATTGAGCTTCCATTCTTGTAATTGAGGACCTAAGGTAGGTGAATCACCTTCTTGTTTGTGAATTCAAGTTAGTTCTTGCATGGTCCATGGTTAATTGGTGATCTAAGTCAAGAAATTGCTTAAAAGTGTTGAATTGAAGCTTAAATCTTGAAATGCGTGTTCACATTGTTGGATTTTGGAATTGTTCTTTATGAATTTCCACATACATGTTCATATTTTGTTTATAGTTCATAAATTCCTCATGTTTTGAAAGGATTGGCTCATTTGATCTTGTGTTGAAGCTTTAAATTCATTTAAGCTCATGCATGTTACATTTGAGTCTTGTTCATCAAAACTTCTTTGAAAGCGTGTTTAATTGAACTACCTTTGGGCTTTGATTTCTCAAATTGATCTTTGAAACATGTCATATTATGGGTTTTGAAGTGTTTTCTAAAAAATTAGCCCAAAAAGATCGAATTTGATGCATTAAAGTTGAGTTTTGAGCTTGAGGTTCGAATCTGGAATTTCCAAATTTTGGACTCACGCTCGAGCGGGGGACTCCACACTCGAGCGTACACACTGAGTTCATACAGTCCGCTTGTGTGAGAAAAGTGGCCTTCGGCGTGAAATCGTGTATCGATACTTTGCATGTGTTCTGATGCTCGGCGAGAATGCTGCGCTCGGCGAGACTGTGTCTCGCGCTTCGAGTGGAGGGCGAGCACCCGTCGAGCGTGAATTTCACCCATCCAGTACTTTTGCAGTCCGCCCGAGCGAGAGGTGGCCTTTCGGCGGGGCTCTTGTCTGCATGTCACTCGGCGAAACCCTTCGGCGGGATCTATTCTGAAAATTTTGTAAAGTGTTACTAAATGGATCTTTGCATCCCTATACCATCCTAGGCATACCTAGGCCTAGTTTAAAACATCTTAATGAAGATATTGATGTAGAACCATACCGAGACATATTAGGAATTAAGTTATTATTTTTCCAAGCGTATGTGGCGTAGTGTGTGTTAGATTACTGGCATGTAGGGTTGGCATCGAGGATGCTCTATTCTGCTTATAGCCCGATCTTTGTGTGAGTAACAATGTTGTAAAGATATGTTCAATTGAGATTACTTTACGAAAGAATAGTGAAGCTTTATGAAATAACACTGTTTACTTAATCAATGCTTGTCCTAATTGCGATCTGTATTTGTGGCATCCATAGCAATTTCTTATTCTTGTCTTGTCTTGCTTATTCTGAGAGATCTCTGTCGGTTTCCATGTTGAACCACTCATTTCTTGATATGATGGCCGTCAATCGACTATTCGATGCATTAAGACCTACTATCTTATTTTGCTATTGGATGTACCACATATGACTATTATAGTTTGAATAGTATTTATGGCATGAAATATGAGCCTAAACTGAATAGTGATATCTTGATAATCGTTTTCAATACTGAAAGGATATTCATTCTTAACCTCTTTACGCATATATTATTCACTGGACTTTAGCTCACTGCTCATATATATATGTAGGTGTATAGGCACTGGACCGTTGCTAGGAGCGTCGGGATAAGCTCTCATATCTCCTTTGAGCTTCTCCATTTGAGGTAGGGATAATCTACTCCTTAATATGAGTTTTGACATAAATGTTAGTCATTTTGTATAAATGATGGGATTTGAGAATTTTGAGTAAAGTTAGGGTTTGAGTTTGAATGTTTAAAAGAGGGATTTTTCTTATTTGGGTATCATATGTGTATGTAAGATCTTAACAATGGGTTAATTGTGTATAATGGGTGAAATTTGGCCTTAGGGTCAATATTTGAGAAATAGGGGACAATGCCCTAATTTGAAATGAATAACAATTTTGTACAAATAATGAAATAAATGTGGAAATATGAAATTGGTTTAAGAATCATGAAATTAGAGGAAATTGTGATTAAATGGTGTAGTTGGATCAATGAATCACTCACCTATGGAAAATGTGATGATTTATCTTTTGATAAATTTAATTATCTGTTTAGAAATATCTGTTTTAGACTATCGGTGAAGGATAGCCATGATTGTTGTAAAAACTGCATGATGATTAGGTGAATTGAAACTAATTAATTGGAATATGTCATTGAATATAGCAGTTGGATATTAACATTGAATATGTGATTTAATTGGTCATTGTATATGGCGTGTTAAATACATTGCATATGTATATTGTTTGAGAGGAGATAGGAGATGTACTCCATTATTTGAGAGAAGATAGGAAATGGACTCCATTGAGAATTAAGTTGGCCGAAGTGTCTAGGGTGAAAGTCCTAAAATCATATATGTATATTTGGGTGCACATTCTCTCGGACGTAGTTCCGTAAAATTGCAAAAATGAAGTGTTGAATGATGTTTGTTATTGAAGTGTTGGTATATGAGTTGTAGTCTCATTTTAAGCTGTTTGGATAATATTGAGCTATATCTATGAATTGATTGAATCGAATATGATGTAAGTGTTGATTGGTTATGGAAATGGTATAAGTTGGTTTATAAGTGTTAATCATTTATCAAATGCTAATGTTTTGAATTACTTCTCATATTTGGTTTAGCATATCTCTCTTGGGCTTTGGCTCACCCTACTTGAGACACCATTTTTCGGTATAGGTAAGATGTCGCCTCCAAGATCTTAGCTTGGGAGGTTTAGGAGTTGAAGACTCCATTTTGATAATTTATTTTGATGTTAAATGTAAACTCAAGAGGGTTTTATATGTAAGGAGTTAAAACTTTTCTTTTGTTGTAACCAAGTGATAGTTTAAAAAAATGTAAGCTCTTAGGCCATTTATTTTTGTTATTTAGAGTTAGAATTACATACTATAATTTCAAGATAAACTTAAATGAAAATGTAATGCATGTGATATCTTTTATAAAGAAAATTTTAATAAATAAAATGTAACTTTTTTACTATATTTATAGGTTTTATACATAATTGTCATATGCTTTAATTTGAGGGCGTTAGACCTTTTTGTAATATGAACTATGATTAATGAAAGTATATCATTTTCTTTATGTTTATTAATCTTACGAATGGATTTCCGTATCATATTTTTGGGGGTGTTATATATATACCCCGTTATCTCTGTTGCCCTAAACACTCTCGCTTCTCACTCTTCTCTCCTCTTCTCCTCTCCTTCTCTAGCGACCGAGAAGAACAGTCGTTCGTCTCTTGATCGCAACAGATCAATGCTTGTAGAACAGTCGTCTACCTCTTCAAGAACAGTCGTCCCCTGTTTTCCATTCATTTGCACCGAAAAGGTAACATTTCATGACTGTGATATATACAAATACACATATATATATAAGATTTCTCTCTCTGATTACTGTGAAATGTCCCTCTTCTTCAGTCTGTGATTAGGGTTGAAAACTCCTCTCTCTCTTCTTCACTCTCTGATTAGGGTTGAAACCCCCCCCTTTTACTGCGATCTGTTATTTATTTATTTATTTAATCCTTAGATGTTTTTCAATTTTAAATGCATGAATTTGGTTCCTTGTGATTGACTGAGCTATTATAATTGTTTTGTTTCTGTATATATTGGGCAAAATCTACTTTACAAAATCAAATTTCAAAGAAAAAAGACCCAAAAATGATAGTGTTTTTTTTTTTTTTTGTCTTTTTCATCCAAAGCCCTAATTGCAGCTGATTATACACATTATTATACCCATAATTAATATATATTTGGTAATCAATATATTTTATTTAAAAATTATACATTGTTAGTATTTGACTTGAGTTTAAGTTTAATTGAGCTAATTTTGATTTAAGTTTGAAACTTGGTGAAAATTTAACAACAAAAGAACAACCAGCCTTGTTAGACCTGTGCATAACCATTTCCTGTGCATAACAAAGAAAGAACAATGAAAGTTCACCTGTGCATAACCATTTCCTTTGTCATATTCTTTGACCAATGAAATTAGATGTTATTTATAACATTCTCAGGTATGATCCATTGGATTGTGTTTTGTTAAGAAATTATATGTGACCAGGTTGGTTATTGATCATTGTTAGAAGGTCCATGGGATTATTGAATTATGCTTGGACACTCTAGTATATTTGTTTCTGGTAAGGTCAATTAAATTATAATGTTTCAGTTTTGGTTCGTACAATGATCAAATATTGAATGCTTTTTATTTTATTTTTCCTGGAAGATCTTGCAGAAAGCCCACAATACTAGTTATGTTGTGCTGGATGGTTAAATTCTTTTGGCAATTGTATTATTGTAGGTTATATTTTTGTTTTTGTTATTTGGTTAAAGATTTTCTTTATTTAATTTAGGTTGCAGCTCTAAAATAAATACATTTTAAGGTGGGTGTAATTGAAGTGGTTCTCTTGTTTTGCCCCCCAAAACAAAATGGTTCTCTTCAGTTGTGCAAATTCTGTAGAATGATGATACAGAGAATGGTAAATTTTACTACTCGTCGATTTCAAAATTAAAAGATTAAAAAAATTACAGCAAAGTGGAGAATAGCAGCAGCTTAGGGAAGATTCAATTGTCCATGAAATGAAAACTATCATCAAAAGTTAAAAAAAATAAAAAATAAAATTGAGGAAACTGGGGGATGGAGAATAATTCACAACTCAAATAACTCATAAGGTAAACTTGGTATTCAAAACATTCACCAAAGGCCTTTAATTCAAGTAAGATAAAGATTCAGAACTTCAACGAATTGATGTATATGAAAAGAAAACATTCAGTGGTTATGACCAAGGTCTTTAACAAGACCAGTAAAGACTTGATGTGATTGTTGCTTTAGTTTCACTGCAGAAACTTTCTTACATCACAAACAAAGGTACATTTAAGTCTTAGCTTGCATCCTTAAATAGTCTAATACAAGTCATGTTGGTAAACAATAGAATTGCTTCAAGTGATATCACTTGGCTAGGCAAGTAGTAAAAGTTTAAAGACATGTTTGAGGATTTTCGGAGACTACTTTGTAATTTATTTCTGTGGAGTTTTACAGAGAACCGAGCTTAGAGGATGTAGTGCACCCTTACTTACAGTAAGGCATTTAGGTCTCTTGATGAGAGGAATTTGGATATATGGCATCTAGATTGTAGTGCCAATTTGCAAGTTCTTTTTTATTATTCACTTTGGCTATGTTTTCATATAAAATTTTGCTAGTAAAGAGTTTATAATTATGTGAGTTGACTTGGGTTGTGATATTCATTCATTAAGGTTAAGTAAAAGTAATAAAAACTGGGTTGTGATATTCATTCATTGAGGTTAGGTAAAAGTATAATAAAAACTTCATCAGCTATAGAACTCTCATCATGCTCTATATACCATACCTAGTGACTGATGAGTCATCTAAAGATTATTTGGATTCTATACCATGGAAACCTGGTTACTTTGCTGATCACACTGCTAGCTTGCTGGATAACAACATTGATTGATATAATACCTTGGTACCTGTTAATGGTGCGGCATGACAATTTTATGTTACCGACACTGGCTAATGTCCTTTGTGGAAATGCACCTTTAGTTCCATACCTGTTTTTATTTGAAGAGGACTCTGATGGAATTGAGTGATCATTTTGTCTTGCAAATGTAGATTAATACTTGCTTTTGTTTCATTTGTTTTGTAATCTTCATTTGGTACTCTTTTGGACGAATGTGTAGTAAGTTTTGTTTTGTAAAAAGATGAGGTGTACCAATGGAGAGAGAAAAAGAAGTCTTTAATATTTTGGGGGGTTCATTTTGTTTTGAGTTTCATTACCTCATAAGGAGATTTGTATGTTGAGAGGTGAAACGTTTTGGGAAGATGACTGTGGCCCTATTTCGAGCAGATTATTGGACAGAATTAAGAATATACTGTGTAATGTTTGTTGGGTTGTGTTTGTCTTTTGTTTTTTTTTTACAGCACTACTTTGTTTGGCAAGTTGTTCTTCAAAATAGTTTTTAATTTTTTTGAAAAATAACTCAGTGCTTATGGAATACTTAAGAAGTTATCTTTTAAAAATTATTTTCTTCTTTTAGTATTTTTATTTAGAAAATATGAAAAATAAAGAAATAAAGAAAATAGAACCACAGCAGATAAACGTTTCAAGCACATGTATTTAAGTTGTATTTTAATTATGAATTTGAATAAAAGTTTAAAAGAGCACCCAAAAAAAAAAAAAATGTGAACGAATTATATATATTTAGTTATTATTTTTAAAATTTTTTATCAATGTTGGCTTGGTGGTGAAAGCTTGAGGTGTGCTTCTCTATTATTTTAGGTTTAAAATTTTATCAATATAAATAATTTTTAAAATTGATCCATACACGGGCCTTATTAATAATCGGTGAGACACATACTCATTCATCATATGATAAATTCATGGATTATCTACCTAATGAAGAGGAAGGTTCTTCATCTCAACAAGGACGCCATGAAAATTATGTTGCAGGTGATGACAACGAGATGGAAGTGAGGAGACATAATATTTGTATGTCAATTGGCAGACGAAATTAGGAGTTTTTTAAATATCTAGAAAGTTTTATTTTTATTGCCTTAATAGTAATTTATTATATTTTTATTGCAATAACATTTTCTTGTTCCCATGTGAACTCAATATTAAAAAAAAAAAAAAGAAAATTTGAGGTAATGGAAAAAATTACCAAATTAGGTACTAACTATATCAACTTCCATTAATAAAATAACTTTTTCAAAATTTAAAGGAAAGAAAATGATAAAATTATAATTTTTATGTTTATAAGAGCAAAATGACAATTATCTGACAAAAATTATTTTACAACTTATTCACCAAATACTATTCTGCTGCTTAAATCCATAATCCCAGCGCACCTAATAGGTTACGGTTTATGTTCACATTGTAGTTAGAATATGTTAAACTATAATCTATAATTACTTTCTCACAATTTTATCATATGGGGCCAATGTCATGGGTGGAGACAATGATATCGAAGAACTTGAAAAGCAGCACGGAACCGCGACCTTAATTCTTACAAATATGAAGTACATAGAACTAGACAACCGAATTACTAATGATTTGAGCATGACAAAGAAAAAAGTTCTTGATAATTTTGGAGCCGACTAAGTGGCGAAAACACAATACAAAATTAAGAAAATAGTGACAATAGAGATGCGATAATGAATCATGAGCACATGTGGAAATAGATGAATTGATCCTTTCAAAATTGCCACCGGTGAGGCTTCATTTCACAAGATGATTGGGATTAATTTAGTTCACTAAAAGATAAAATAAACTAAAAAATTAATAAGATAAAATGTCACATCTAAATTATAATCATTTTACTTTTTCTCTTACAAATTTTTTTTTTTATTTAAAAAGGTAATAAATTCATCCCAAAAGCGAATTTTATGGCTAGACTAAAATAATTAAAAAGTCAAAGTCAAACTAAAAACATTCTTTTCAAGCGAAGGCTCAACACATCTGTTTGGCAGCCAACTTTTTATTTTAAAAAATTAAAATATCACATCATACGCATCATTCAATCATTTTTTTTTTCCTCTCAACTATTCATTTAACTAAAAAATTCATTCCAAAGACACCAACCCTTTCTACCTCATAAAAAAGCCAACGAATTAAAAAAAATTACTAAAAAGAGTCAAGTTATCAAAGGAGTAGTGAAAGGAAACAATCAAAGAAGGTTTTTTTTTGAGAACATGTGAAACATTATATTAATAAAAACAATAACAATACATAAACAAGATCTCAAAGAGTCATCCTAACCAAACAACAAAACAAAAAACAAACATACACACACACACAAAAAAAAAAAAAAAAAAAAGAAGACAAATCTGCCACCAAAACAAAAAAGCTATAACCAAAGAAGGTTATAAATATTAAATCCAAGAAAATCCTATGGTACACACTCCTCGAACGGTGTGTACCACCATATGCAATCGATCATAAATTGACATAATTTTATCACAAAATTTTGTATCAAGAGTGTAGGTTATTTTATTTTATTTTATTTTATTTTTGTTGTTTTATAAAATATAAAATCGTGAGGCTAAGGGGTTGGTTGTAAGATCGCGAGTAGCAGTAGTAGGAGAGTGTATATTTACTCTTCGAATCTCTCTCATTGCGTTTTATTTCCTTGTACCTGTAAATTTCATGTTTTTAATGAAATTTTTTCTTTGCCGATCAAAATTTAAAGGACTAAAAAAAAAAAAAAAATCACAAAATATATAATCTCATCACAAATTAGCATAATAAAAAATATCATAATTAAGCCACAAATTTTTGTTACATGAAACACAATTTTAAACATTTTCTAATGATAATTTGTGACGAAATAAATTACGTCAATTGTGGCAGGGTACGTATGGTGCATACCCTTGAAGGGTGTGTACCATCGGTTTCCAATAAATACATCCCTAATTAGTCCTCACACAAAAACCATAAAAAGCAAGTGGGCAAATTTTACCCAATGTCCCCTTGATTTCAATTTGATCCTTATTATTTCAAATGCAATACATTTGTCCTTTAATTTTTGATCTTGTGTCAAATTGGTTCAATTTTAACAATTGATCCATTTTTAATAGAAAATTGTTACTCACATCCAAGCCAACTGAACAAACACATTCAGCAAGAGAAAGCAGCTGCCAACACAGTCGAAACTTTTTCAGAAAAAGAAATGAGGAATACAAGTGAATGGTTCATCTGCAATAGTAAAAACATTTCTTAAACTTACTAAAATAATTTTTTAAGTCGTTCAAGAGCATCTGATTGAGGTAAGAAAGGAATTCCCCAACAATTCCTCATCAGAAAGCTGTGCCACCCTATTGCAACTAGGACAAACCATGTTGATATAAGGAACTTCCTTCTATTGCATTGCATATCACAAAAAAAAATGAGCTTCTCTTTCAACCTCTAAAATCAACAGTTAAAACAAGTCTCAAAAACAGAATATGTGGATATAAAGAGTAAACAAAGAGAAAGCAGAACAAAAGTCACAAGGCTAGATGTACGCGGTGATTACTAGGGGTGGTTTAGGATGATCTAAATAAGTACACTTTTTGACTTTTTATGAAATATAGATTGTGTATGGGTTGGGTTTGAAGTGAAGTAGTAGAGAGGTGATGTGATTTAAATAAGATGATGTGACTTAAATAGGATAGTAATTTTTGAATTTTTAACTTTTTTAGATTATGACAAATAAGGCCTAAATCAAAAGATACACGAAAGATATTACTGTCATATTAATTCACTATTTTCTTATTCTTATTATAATTAATGTGGTAGGAAATAATACTTCAATATGTAGCATTGTTATTCATTTCCAAATTCAAGACCTGAAAAATCTGAACTTGTCCCTCCAAAGATATATTTAACCTTTGCACAATTGTTTAGAACACTTTACAACATAGTATTCACGAAATGGAAAAATTTCAGGGGATTCTTATAACTTGAAAATTCATTCTTCACTAATCATATCTTGTGGAAAGGCAGGGAAGGGTAAAGAGTGAAATTGAATGTTAAATTAACTGTTGGCAGTGAAGAACCGGAAAAAAGCAGAAAAAAACCAGCCCATGAGTACACCAAAATACACCCTTGTCTTTGGTCAATTAACATCCAGATTGTACATAAGCCAAAATAACTGAAGTAAAAGTGTAAAGATGTCTATTTGTTGCATTTTTCTACAATAGCTTTTGGGTAAATTATACAGGCTTCCTTTGTCAATTGAAATAAATACAGTTAAGGCTCTACTTTGACAAACTTACACCCTACTTTCTTATTGTTTAAAATCGCATGAGACATAAAATGGATGATGTCATCAAAATTTTAAATGGAAATAGCAATTGGCCTACATTACAAAATTACTCCAATTGAATCAATTTAGTAACACGTCCATGTAACATAACTGTATATACAATGTAAAAGTAGTTCAAAATGGGCAAAGATTGAACCTAATGTTTTCACTTTGTTTCCAGCAACTGTTTTATCCTCACGGCCACCCTGGACTCCACCTAGTGATCATGCACTCTTGACACTATTAACTCTCCAAACACAGCGGAGAAATGACACCAACACCATTTTTATCAATTATGAAGAACTAATAATGTCTTTGCAACACAGCGCATTCAAGCTAGATGGTGATGGTAAGCAATGAAGCACACACCATACTAACATCCTGACCTTACTACACAATATCCTAGAATAAGCCTTGAACAAACCAGGGAATGCTTCTCTCTTGGATTTCATGTACTTACATAGTTCCTCATAATTTTTTGGTTACTGGGGGCACTAGAGGAAATCAAGTGCTAATTTGTTACAATGTTTATAAACAAAGAATCAGAGGGCTCTGTGAAGGGGTGAAGGAGGTGCAGAAGAGAGAGGCGAAGGGTGGGCGTTGGGAGTGTTGAGGATGCTGCTTTGGTGGCCAGTTGGTGTGTGGGGATGGGGTGAGGCTATGAGGAGGTTGTGGTTGGTGCCTAGCCAGAAACTATGGAGAAAGGTGGGGAGTAGACAGAGGGAGTGGGGCAGGGGTTGGAAATGGTAGAGGTGAAGAAGAAAACAAAGGGGTTTAGAGATGGTGGAGATGCCTTCATCAAAATAAGGCTCCAGATCCTAATGGATTTGATGGTCAGTGTTTTCCAACTACTTGAGTATAGTAGGTAATGATGTTATTCATGTTGTTAACTAGATTTTGAGAATGGTATTTTGATTAAGTTAACAATCATTGCTCTGTTTCCAAAATACCTAATTTTAATTCCAAAGGTCCATATTCTGTCCAGTTTTCTGCAATTCTTCTTAGCAACCACGCAAATGGTGATAAAGAAACTCCAAACTAAGGATTAAAGAAGATATTTGGCAAATATCATGCTCACATAACTAATTTTCAAATATACAAACCAAGATACTCTTAGACAATACAACTAAAATTAACTCCAGAAAGAGATAATGGCATAGGCTGAACATTTCAGTATTCAAGGCATTCTCAAAAGACATACATACTAGGATTGAAATAGAAGTTGCTTAGAGCTATCAATATAATGCATTTAACAAGCATAAACCTAAGCAATAATGAATACTCTAATAAGGTGCAAAAGGTACATCTTGCCTGCACTCGTTCTTCTTTGATTTTTATATCAGATCCTGGGTTCTATCAGTCCGCTTCACTCTCTTCGCACAGAACCGATCGCTTATAACCTCATCACAAAAATCTGCCTTTATCAAGCAAGACTAGGCTCTCCATGTAAGTATCCACATCAAATGAATACCAACAATCGCTATCTATAGTACCTTGGACACCAAGATATATAATTCGTTTGCTCTCAGGGTCATAAGAAACCAAATATCCTCCCTCGTCCCCAGAAGAACTTCACCATTCTTTCTCATCCCAATTGGCTTCCTAAAAAATCCTCCAGAAAGATCAATTCTAATTTGCCTAACCCAAGAATCTGCCACACCATACTGTTTCATCATCCATATCGAACAATGGGGGGGTTCACCGTAAGATTTACAATGCTGGATCAGACAAAGGGTTTCACCAAACACAACAAGGCTCATCTTTTGCATTAATTTGTCCTCACCAGCTATACCCTCCGGAAATGAAATCTCCCCAAACACCTCATTGTTCATGTCGAATGACACAATCAAATTCGAAAAATCCACCATGACCAAACCTTGGAGTGTGAGCAACCCAATGTGAAACCCCATTGATATAAGCCTGTCGCGATCGCTCTACAACAATATACGGAAGAGCTTTATCACTAATGTTTCTCCAAATTCCAGTTTTAGAGTGTAAAGCTCGACCTCAGGTGGAACTCTGTTACAATCCAATCAATATGCACAATTCTAACAACTTTAAAGTCATTAGATACTGAATCAAAGCCAAACCCTAAAGAATGCATAAAGAGCCGTGTGACCTAAACCTAACATTAGGGTATGGAATCGACACAGACTTCTAATCAATGGATTCCACAGAAACATTTCATGGTTATAACAGGCCTGATCATCAGAAATGCAAATCAACCCATTACAGCTACCAACAATCCCAAAAGGAGGGTCTATGCAAGTGAATGGAAATTTGAGCTTTGCGTACTCATTGAATGTGTTGGTAATAGGATCGTCGAGGCGTAGCGAGTAGTATTCTTGTTCGATGGGATCTTCAGTGCAGTAGCGAAGTAGGAGGTGAGTGTTGTTAGGGTTTGAAATGGTTCGATTGAGGTGGTGAGAGATGAAACTAGGGCTTGTAATGAGAGAGTACCATGACTTGCTAACCAGTGTGGATCGAACGAGAGTCTCTGCGGGTAGCCTCGTGAGGATATCGATCAACAATTCTCGAGGTATGTAGTCCGACATTGCTTCTTCTTTTGTGTAGTTTGGCAGAGGTAAATGACGCAAATCTCTGTTTAGCGTTAGAAAAACGAAAAATTATTGGCCGGTTCCGGGGATCACGTAGCCATGTTTCAGGCGAATTAGAAGCCTTTATTCCTCTAATATTTTTAATTATTAAACACAAAATTATAGTCTCATATTTTTTCATTGTTATTGTTTGTTATTCTTAGATTTTTTTCTTTGGCGATATTCTTGATATTCAATGAAAATTCTAGACATTCAAGCGATTTTCGGTGACATTGAACATTCCAATACTCCAACAAATTTCGGTAATATTCCGGACTTTCTAGTGATATTGAACATTCGCGAGTCTTTAATGGTATGCGGCGAAATCGACGATGGTGGAATATAGTAGCGCATATAATTTTTTTTAAATAAATTTTTTTTGGTAACAATTAAAAATATATAAGACTAATTAGTGCAAGTGTTTTGTTTTGAAATTAGATGAATTTTAAATTTTGTGCATGAGACTTATCGATAAGTTCCTCTTATATAAATGTGATGTTTGGGTCAAGCGGGCTTGAGTAAATACAAAGTCTCTTAATAGATAGTGCGAACTTGGCCTAGTCTGGTCAATGTCTACCTCTCGTTATTAGATAGAAATTAACTTAAATACACCACAAGAAAAAAAAATTAAAAACCGAGTATTTAAAAGTTAGGAATAAATAATTTTGATTTCTACTTTTTTTATTATTAACTTTATACTTATAATAAACTATAACAAACATACTCAACATATTCGTTAAAATACTGAACATAAACTTAAATTTAAAGTAAAAATGATCCAATTAAAAGAAGTGAACCATCTAGAATTGAACATAAACCTCTCAGTTACTTTCAAGATAGTGAAAAAATATTTTGTTCTTTAATTTCAATTCAATTTTGGGAAGTGTGTTATCAGTTCACGTACAATTTTCTCTATTTATTTATTTTGTTATTGTATATATATAATGTCTTATTTCAAGTCATATTAGTTTTTCTTTTAAGTCGATTCCTAATTGTTTGGAATAGTATTTGGAAACTTATAATGTTATTTAAAATCAAAATTTTTGCTACTCCAACATGATCACTTGCTCACTAATAGTCTATTAGACAGATAGTTCACGAGGGCCTTTTATGTGCGGGGCGAGAGGATACTTCAACTCATTGTAACTGATTACATTATGGTTTTAATGCTTTTCATAGCAAGTAAGTTCATCATTGCAAGTCGAAGCGACTTCTTCTGGACAGCCTAGTTCTAGCACAAGGGTTCAAAGCCTCATAGCTTCATTTGTATACTAAGATGCTAATTTTATTGCATATACCTTAGCCAAATATACAGTTCAACACACATCCCTAGCTATAGAAATAAATATAACTCCTCTGTTTTTGAAGTCTTTTTTATTGTTGGATATATTGGTGCTTCTCGGTTCAAATATGTATCTAAACCTAAACTTTGTACTAAGTAAATACAAATATCCTTTGTATGAAGTAAATGGTTCATCTACAATAGTAAAAACATGTTTTAAACTTATTAAAATCATTTTAAGTCATTCAAGAGCATCGATTGAAGTAACAAAGAGAATTCCCAACAATTCCTCATTACAACTAGGACAAACTACGTTGATATAAGGACTTCATTGCATATCACAAACACTTTGGCCTTTCATGTTTCAAGTTTTTTCACTTTACTTCTAAGGCCAACCATTCAAAATTAGATAGAAAATGTTACAATAATCACATAACATAAAAATATATTATTATATTAGAATTTAAGTTTATGTTAGAAGTATAAGTCATGTATAATAAAATATGTTTATGTCATGTAACCGATAATGTGTCATTTACATTTAATTTTTAAAAAAATTAGCTTTAGTAATAAAGTGGGAAAAACTTGAAACATGAAGGGCCAAAGTGAAAAAAATAAAAATAAAAAAAAATCGAAAGGCCAAAGTGGGAAAGTAGCTAAATAGAAAGGGGGCTAAGTGTAATTTACCCTTCAAAAAAAAGGAGGAAAAAAAAAGAAAAAAAAAAGAGCAAATAATTCCCATAATCAATTGATCAATAAGACTACTAAATCAAAGGAAAGACATTAGATATTACTGCCATTAATTATTTTTATACTTCAATATATAGTATTATTCTTTATCCAAATTCAGTAGTTGAAAATTTAAACACTGCTCAAGAATCAAGATATATGTCCCTCCAAAGATAATATTTCACCTTTGTACAATTGTTTACAACAATTTACTACGTAGTATTGCCAAAAGAAAAAAATTAGAATTCTTATAAGCTGGAAAAATTAGATTTGTCCACTAATCAAATCTTGTGAAAATTTTCTATAAATAATTGTGACTAACCAAATCAAACATCATTGGAAAGTAAATAATAGAATTGCGGATTTAAGAATGAAATGTAGCATATACCAAGAAAGTAGCAACAATTGAAAATGAATAAACACGTTGTTCACCTTCATAGTCAAGTAAAGCAAGGCTCTCCGTGTAAAGAATATTTTATAAGGCCATCATGGCAATTTAAGGTCCCCATGAAATTGGGTTTTAGGGTCATAAAACCAAATTGCTGTTAGTCTTTCAATAGGAATTTCACCATTCTTCATGGATCGAAGGAAATCAATTGTGTTCCTTAAACTATCTTTATTTAGCCCAAGAGTTCACAACACCATATTCCTTCATAACCCACATGTCCCATTTTGTTGTAGCTGGATCCTGGACAACCAAGGCAATTGAGTGTTGGAACGCCAAAATGGCAGTACAATGTCCATCAAAAGAAGGCACAATAATTTCCCCAAATATCTCATCCGCCAATTGGAACGACATAATCACCAATTCGTCCATCTCCCTGCCTCTACATGCCATCCAATGGAGAACCCCATTAACAAAGGGACTCGGCCCTATTTGGGAATAATAATGCAGTATCCTATCCGGAAACATGTCGCCAGTCCTCTTTCTCCAAGAATTTATGCTCATGGTATAAACCTTAACACTTGGGAAAAAACCAGAAACAAAAACATAATTTTCTAAGCATTTGGGAAAAAACTCTCTCTTGAACTCCAACATTGTTTCGCAACAACAAAATGAATAAGAAAGATATTTTTTAGTATCAGATTGGATGATGAGTTGGGGGGTCTTATTATCATCATTGATTGAATACTCTGATTTGTGAGTGACATGAAGATGCTTGGTGATGAAGAAAGGGGCGGCTATTAAAAATTGCCATGATTTGCAAACACACCTGCATTGGCCGAGTGTTTTGAGTGGTAGTCTCCCCAGGATTTCAAGTCTGACATAATTGCGTGGTGAAAGATTGAAAAATAAAACCCCCTAGATTGTAGGGAACTAGACGGTTTGAATTTTTTAGGAGTTTGTTTGTATGTGAACAGTTCTTCCAAACATCAAAGTTGTGGTAATTTATAAATAAATAGGATTCCCTGGAAATAATCTAATGTTCAGCTTATTAAAATTGTCTTATTTATCCATTCCCAAATAGATAAATACTATTTTTTGAGTTCACCTTAGACTCAAACTGCTAAAGAGTCCAAACTATCACGCCTACCTACCACTATTATATTTTTTTGGATTGCACCTTTCTCATATTCACATTACAATATGTAAAAACTTGAAAGGTCCATAAAGCTTATCACAGATCTCATTTCAATGATCTGAATCGTTTGTTTTGTAAGGCTCTCAATTATATCATTCATGAAAAAAAAATTAAGTTGATTCAATAATCGTAACTTTTTTTATTTTATCGTGTTTGTATTTGAAAAAAGAAAATGAATGATTTATTTGCAAAAATATATTTGTCAATCATATTTTTAAAGACAAATACGATAAAATAAAAATGTTACGATTATTAGATTAAACTAATTTTTTATGGACGATATACATTGAGGGCCTTACAAATGAACGGTTTAGATCATTAAAACGAAACTCATAGTAGGTCCCATAAGCCCTTCAAATTCTCTCATGTTGAGGGTCCCATAAGTCCTTCAAATTCTTTCATGTTGAAATGTGATATGAATATAAGAGAAGCCCAACTTTTAAAAAGAAAAAAAAAAAAAAAACAAAATACCTTCCTATACCATCATTCACAAAGTACTACGTTTTTCCCATTTTACCTTCCAAGAAACATTTAGAAGAGAAGTTAGTAAAATTTTTTAAATTTCTAACAATTTTCTTTTACCATTATACCTTCCATCTTTACTTCTACCCATCCTTAGCCGACACACCCCTATTGGCCACCACCTCAAGCTAAAATTCCCATATCATATCACCCAATTTTTTTCAATTATCGCCCATTCATTCTCACCCCCAATCACTAGTCAACACCCTTCACCCCTAATCAATTGAAGGTGAAGAGGAAAATAAAAGGGAAAGAAAAAGGAAGGATGGCAATGGTAGGTGGCTATATCAGAAAGGAAGTGAGGGGTTATAGGCAATGAATGAAAAAGAAGAAGGGGGATTGTTCTAGTGTGTTTTTAATCAAATAGAAAAGTAATTACAAATTATGCAGTCTGGAATTATCTTCTCGTATAATCTTGTTGATCAACTTTGCACTCCTCCCCAGGTCATCGTTTTCCTACCTGAAACCACAAAGGTGAGCTAGCCGGCAAGTGTGTGCCTAAAACCCCTCCGATGCCTAAGTCAGCAAGTGGACAATAGACAATAAGCTCTGTATATTTGAGAATAAGAATTGCAATACCTATCCATAGGTTCTCTTATGAGCTTTTATAAATTCCATGTGGCAGTCCTGGCAGGACTCTAACTCTCCTTAGCAGAGTCCTCTCAGGAGTCTCATACCTAAGGATAATGCTTATTCTTAGAACACCCTCCTCATTGCAAGCCAAGTAAGATGGCACAAGTCTTTGCCCGACTTTCTACATGTGGGACTACCTCTGCATTGTCTGCCAATGGCTTAGCTATGTAACACACAGCACCATAAAAGCTAACATTGCATGGCTCTCCTCCTCGCTCGGCTTTCCTCTCTGTTTGACTACCTTTCTTGGTAGTGCGGCCATAGCGTTGACCACCACTAGGAAGTAGCCAGGTCCCACAGCTAGGTTTCGTGGCTAGGTCCCATAGCTAGGCCTCGTAGCTAGGTCTCATAGCTCAGTCCCATAGCTAGGTCCCGTAGCTAGGCCTCGTAACTAGGTCCCATAGCTAGGTCTCGTGGCTAAATTCCATAGTTAGGTCCCATAGTTCGATCCCGTAGCTAGGACTTGTAGCTCAGTCTCGTGGCTAGGTTTCATAGCTAGGTCCCGTAGCTAGGCCTCGTAGCTAGGTCCAAAAATATGGGCATTTACCAGTTCGGTCAAACATCTTTGACCGCCACTCTAACCTAGCTCGGCCCAATTTAGATACACAAATTATCCTCTTAATTGCCCCTTAATTCCATCTGTAGTGCATGATTAGGATTACTCTGTCCAGCCGAGCTACTTTGCTCCATCCAACCGAGCTCACCAAAATTGCTCAATCATAGATTTTTTATAGTTAGACAATCTTACCAATCTTACTTTGCCGAGCTAACCAGCTCAGCAAATATTTTTGAAAGTTGGTCCACTCTGCCAGCCTACTTTTCCGAGCTAACTGACCCTAGGGAAAGATTTCAAAAGTTAGTCACACTGCCAACCTTCTTTGGCGAGATAACCATCTCGGTCAAGGAGTACAAAAGTTGGTCACACCTACCAACCTTCTTGGTAGAGATAACCATCTCGGTCAAAGAGTGTAGAACGTTGGCCCCACCTGCCAACCTTCTTTGGCTGAGATAGCCATCTTGGTCCAAGAGTTCAAAAAAATGTTGGTCAAACTTGTCAACCTCGTGTTGGCCGAGATAACTGTCATCTCAGTCAAATAGTACAAAAAGTTGTTCGTCAAACCTGCCAACCTTCTTTAGCCGAGATCACCATCTTGGCTAAAAATCAAAAATGTGTTGGTCAAACTTGCCAACCTTCATTGCGTTGGGCAAAGAGTGCAGAAAACGTTTGTGGTCAAACCTACCCACCTTCTTTAGCCTAGATACTCATCTCAGCTAAAGAGTGCAAAAATGTGTTGGTCAAACCTGCCAACCTTCATTGCCCCAGTTGGACAAAAAGTGCAAAAAATTTTGTTGGTCAAACCTATCAACCTTCTTGAGCCTAGATACTCATCTCGGCTAAAGAGTGCAAAAAATTTTGTTAGTCAAACCGGCCAACCTTCTTGAGCCTAGATACTCATCTCAGCTAAAGAGTGCAAAAAAATTTGTTAGTCAAACCTACCAACCTTCTTTAGCCTAAATACTCATCTTGGCTAAAGAGTGCAAAAATGTGTTGGTCAAACCTGCCAACCTTTATTGCCCCCCAGTTAGGCAAAGAGTGCAAAAATTTTGTTGGTCAAACCTGCCAACCTTCTTTAGTCTAGATACTCATCTCAGCTAAAGAGTGCAAAAAAATTTGTTAGTCAAACATGAAACCTTCTTTAGTCCAAATACTCATCTCGGCTAAAGAGTGTAAAAAATTTTGTTAGTCAAACATGCCAACCTTCTTTAGCCTAGATACTTATCTCGGTTGAACAGTGCAAAAATGTGTTGGTCAGGCCTGCCAACCTTCATTGCCCCCAGTTGGGCAAAGGTCTGTTTAGAAAGAGTTGGTCAAACCTGCCAACCCCCTTTGCCCTTTGTTGGGCAAAGATTTGTGCGCAGTCGGTCCTTCTTGTCGATCATGTTAACTTTTGCCGAAGGCTTTTTGTTCGGCATCGCTATTGTGCCGACTCTGCCTTGGCATGCGCCCCATCTTCCTCTACTCGGATGTGTTAGTGCACTGTTTCCATTAGGGCCTCCATAGTAAGGGGCATCGTTATTGTCATTAAATCTCTCAACTTATGACCCACTGGCAGACCTTGCTTGTACTGTGCAATAGCTAGGTTGGTAGGACAATCGTCTATCTAGTTGAAGGTCTCCCAATATCTGTTATTATAAGATTTCAACGTTTCTCTTCTTGCCCATGTCAATGGTAAGCAACTGATCTACTTCGACTGGCGTCTTGATGTTCGTCTTAAACCTGGTGACAAACGTCTCCGCAAGTTGTGCCCATGAAGCGATGCTACCTTCTGGAAACTTTTCAAACCAAGTTAAGCCCAGGTCGCCCAAGCTTGACGGAAACAATATGCACATCAGAGTTTCGTTCAGTCGATGTATGGCCATAACTTGGTGAAAGTGGCTCAAGTGCATATAGGGGTTTGACTTCCCTCCATAGATTGTGAACTTAGACTGGTTGAAACCCAAGGGCAGTGGTGCATTCTCTATTGTTGGAACGAACGACGAGCTTTGCAACCTTGCCAATGCCTTATCGACTAGTTCGTAGGCAAGGCGCAATACTAGCATTCCAACCTCAACGCTTCCGTGCGGTCTAGGTGCCAGCTGTTGTATAGCCGAGATCCTTTGAGGGTCATGGGCTTGGGCATCTTTCCTCCTTCGCACCCTTTCTTCCAGAACAGTTCATAGATCCACTGATCTGGGCAACTCAGTGTACCGAGAGGTGGTATGGTGTGTATGTGAGGGTCGATGACTTATTCCCTCTATGTGAGACCTCTTAGTCCTCATTCTCTCAGACCTGGAGCAACGAATCCTGGAAGTTCTTAATCAAGTGTCGTCTGCTCCGAGGCTTCTATTTTTAGAATACGAAGGTATGGCTGCCTGTTGTGATCTCTTGAGTGGCGAGAATGCGTTCTTCCTTCACAGAGTTCCACCCTTGCCATGCCTTTGCCCTTTATCTGGCATTTCATGGTCTCCATGTCTGATGCCATTTGCCTTATCAATTCATCTTGCTCTCTTACGCGATCCTCTAGAACCTGAGCGTCCATCCTTCGCCTCTGTCCATCTGGGCTTTGAGAGTGACGAGGATTAAACCACGTTTTTCTTGTGTACCGCTCTGAGGGTTCCGTCGCTAAGGGTCTAAATCTGCTATGAACAGAACAAAAGGCAAATCCTCACGCTTCTTGTCCCCTTCTAGAGTTTGTCCATCAACAGCAGACTGAGGCAAGTCTTCGTTATGCGCCATTGAAATCAGTTGAAGAAAACTCAATCAAAAAGGTTTGTTCTTTGTGATCTTTCCCTGACGGCGCCAATTATGCGAACCGCAGAATAATCTTCTCATATAATCCTGTTGATCAAGTTTGCACTCCTCCAAACGTCGTCGCTTTACTGCTTGAAAATACAAATGTGAGCTAGCCAGCGGGTTGTGCCTGAAACCCCTCCAATGCCTAAGTCAGCAAGTAGATAATAGACAATAAGCTCTGTGTATTTGAGAATAAGAATTGCAATACCTGTCCATAGGTTCTCTCATGAGCTTTTATAGATTCCACATGGCACAGTCCTAGCAGGACTCTAACTCTCCTTAGTAGAGTCCTCCCAAGAGTCTCATACCTAAGGATAATACTTATCCTTAAAACACCCTCCTCACTGCAAGTCAAGTGAGATGGCACAAGTCTTTGCTCAACTTTCTACTGTCCAACCGAACTACCTCTGCTTTGTCTGCCAATGGCTTAGCTATACTGTCTGTGACATCATGAAAGCTAACATTGCATGGCTCTCCTCTTAGTTCGGCACTCTTCCTAGCTTGACTCTCCTCTCTGTTTGACTAACTTGCTTGGTAGCTCGGCCATAGTGTTGACTACCACTAGGAAGTAGCCAGGTCCCGTAGCTAGGTCCCATGGCTAGGTCCCATAGCTAGGCCTCGTAGCTAGGTCTCATAGCTCGGTCCCATAGCTAGGTCTCGTAGCTAGGTCCCATAGCTAGGCCTCGTAACTAGGTCTCATAGCTAGGTCTCATGGCTAAATCCCATAGCTAGGTCATGTAGCTAGGTTCCATAGCTTGGTCTTGTGGCTAAATCCCATAGCTAGGTCTTGTGGCTAAATCTCATAGCTCGGTCCCATAGCTGGGACTCGTGGCTCGATCTCCTGTAGCTAGGTCCCGTAGCTAGTTCCTATAGCTAGGTCACGTAGCTAGGTCAAAAAATATGGGCATTTACTAGGCCTGTCAAGCATCTTTGATTGCCACTCAAACCTAGCTCGGCCTAATTTGGCTACACAAATTACCCTTTCAATACAAATATAATAAATAATACATCATAAACCTTCATATTGGTGCTATATAAACACTAAGGCCTCGTTTGGGAATAGATTATTTTAGTAACTTTTTAGCTTTTTATGAAAAGATATGTAGAAAAGTAGAGAGAGTGATGTAACAACTTATAGTGACTTTTAGACTAAAGTTGAAGATTGCCAAAGCGAGGCCTAAGTAGTCTAAATTTTATTAATTAAAAGTAAATTAGTTTTTCTTTTAGGGGAAAACACACACACACACACACACACACACACTCACTCACTCACACAATCCATTTTCATATCTTATAAATCAATTAGTCCTTCAAAAATTCTAATGAACAATTAATCCCATCTGGGTGTAAATGTCATAATTACCCCAAATTTAACACGTGTGTATAGTGGGTTATGTCTATAGATTATCGAAATACTCATTTTATGAAATTGCACATTTAGACAAAGCATACTATGGACTTATTATTGTAATAACCCTCACCACTGATTACCGATTTCCTACCGAATACTAATAAACTGAGACTGCTTATGATAAGTAATGAACCAACTGAAATCTTGGTATTGTTGGCCCAGAATTGGTGAGTATATGTGTTATTTTGCATTCTATTTGTTTGACTATTTGATTGTCTGTTTGTATTTTTATGTTTAAACTATTAATTGAAGGCCTTATCGGTGGCTGAATTCGAAACCGATTAGTGTTTTGTGATCATCATAATTTATGTGATTTTATGGTATAATTATTTGAAAACTGATTTGGTATGATTAAATTAGATTAAATTAAGCCAAATTAATAGAGTTGGACTTATTTACCATTAGACCATTGGGTGGGCCACTATCTAACATCTATAGGAGCCTTATTACACTTGGACAAACAATTTCATCAGCCAAGTTCTTGTGTTCCCACCGAAAATAGAGAGGGAGAGAGAGTCTTGAGAGAAGATTGTTCATCTAGAGAATTGACTTGGAGAACTAGAAAGAATTGGAACATAGGTTGCAAATTAAGCTTCCTCACCTTGTAATTGAAGCTCTAGGTAAGGAATTTAACCTCTCATTGTTGTGTTTAAGCTTGTTCATGCCTAGTTCTTGTATCCTTACTGATTTGAGCCTTGAATTGGTCCATATATGTCAAATTGGAGCCTAGCTCATGCATCCATGCCTTTAATTTGAAGTTTTGAAGTTGTCCTTCATGAAATGGTACATGCATGTTCATAATTTTGCAATGGTCCATGTTTTCAACTTGTTTTCGGAATAATTGGCTCACTAGAGCATCAAATTGAAGTTTTGAAGTGATTTGAATTCATGCATGTTTGCATGTTCTTCATGTTCATGAAATTGGGTTTGAAATTGGATTTAATTGACTTACCCTTGGGCTTTGATTTCTCAAATTGAGCTTTGAAACTTATTGTATAGTGAGTTTAGATGTGTTTTCTAGAAATTGGGCCCAAGAGGTCGAGTTTTGAGCTAAGGAATGCTTGGTTTGAGCTTGGGAGGTAAATCTAAAAATTCCAAAATTTGGCTTCTTCGCTTGAGCGAAGGATTCCACGCTCGAGCGACCATCGTTTATTCTGAGCTCTGCTCGAGCGAAGAATGGTGGCTCGGCGTAAATTGCAAGCTCTCGAATCTTGGTGCCTTGAGCGCGCTTTCGGCGAGAATCTCGCTCGAGTGAGGATTGTGTCTTCACGCTCGGCGGGCATCGGCGGAGATTTCCAACATCCGGCACTTTTTGCATTTTGCGGGCCTTTCGGCGATGAAGTCCACGCTCGGCGACCCATTGTTTGACAAGCTCGCTCGGCGAAGAAACCCACGCCGGCGAGACCCTGTTTTCTAAAAATTTTGTAAAATGTTCAAAAGTGCATCTTTGCATCCTCTTTCCATCCTAGGCATTCCTAGGGCATGTTTAAGGCACCTTGAAGATGATATAGATGTAGAACCACAAGGGAAATTAGGGATTAAGTTATCATCTTTCCCAATTGTGTAGCTTAATGTGTGTTCAATCGTATCTTGTGTAGGGTTGGCTTTCGAGGCAGCTCTAGCTTACCATAGCCCGAACTCTGTGAGTAACAAGCGTGTAAAGATATGTTCAAGCTGTGAATATTTATTTGTTTAAGCTGGCCCTTTCTAAAAAGCTATTAATTGAATGAATGTATGTCCTATATTACAGGCTGTCTTGTGGCATCCTTAGCAACTCATTTACTATTCTTTATTCTTTATTCTGAGATCTCTGTCAGTTTCCTCGTTGGAACCACTACTGTTTACTGATTGATGGCCATCATTGACTGTTCGGTCTTTTAAGACCTACTGTTTACTGTTATGCTAATAGATGTACCACATATGACTGTTTACTATACTGAACAACTGATATACTAATTGAAATGAACTGTTTTCATTACTGTAAGGACATTCATTCTAAACCCCTTTATGCTTTATGTTATTCACTGGGCTTTAGCTCACTGCTCATATATATATGTAGGTGTCTGGCACGAGCACCATGACTAGGAGCGTCGGGGTAACTCCAGTTTTGTCAAGCCAACCATTATGCCTCACTGCGAGGTTCCGAGCCTGTCAAGCTATGGCTTAGGGGTGTTTCAAATTCCCCCGTCTGTCTCTGTAACTGTTTTGCTTGCTGTATAGACTGTATAGCACTATGCTGTACTGTTAAATAGGGATTAAGTCCCTGTCCTGACTGACTGAAAATATTGTGCATACTGTTCCGTACTGTGCTTTTATGTATATGTATAAAAGGTCTTTTTGCATACAGACTGTCACAGCTCATTGGACATTGTTTATTTACTGTATTAGCTTTCGCCATGCCCTTGTACTATGTATTACTGTATTACTATTAAGCAGGCCTTCGGTAATCTCGGATTACTGGCCGGTTACGGTGCTAAACCCATAGGGGCGGGTTTGGGTCGTGACAATTATTGTACACCTAGTTGGTATGGTTGGAGAATCCCCCGTTTGAAGTTATTTCCACAAAAAAAAAAAAAAAAAAGGATTCAATATCAATACACATAAGATTTGAATATCCATACACAATGATTGACATGGAATTGGAAACAAAAATAATGATTCCATATCAAAACCCACAGGATTTCAATACTCAATGATTGAGATGGAATTGGAAACAAAAATGCTTCCATATCAAAACTCACAAGATTTGAATATCCATACACACACAGATTGAGTTGGAATTGGAAACAAAAGGATTCCATATCAATGACAAGATTTGAAAATTCAAATATGACATTTTGTCTGCTGTATTATTTGCTTATTTCATCATAACTTTATTAGCTTTATTTATTCAATGTTGCTGAATTGTAGTGTGATGGCATGATAGTTTTTTGAATGTGCCTTTTTTTCTTCTTTTTTTTCCCCCATAGAGATGAAATATATAATTTGTTAAATGTGACACGGGATGATGTAATTAATTTTGAGGGTGAACGTTCATTACGGTAATATAGGATTTTGTAACTTCTCAAAAAAATATGTGAGATTTTATATGTGTGACATATTTTGAATTATAATTGTGTTGTAACAAAGTAGAGTTCTAATAGTTACATTGTATAAATGTGGAATATTAGGCTCATCCAGAAGATCACACCATGCATTGAATGTGGAGTTGACTGAACATGAAATATTATGTTCATCTTGTAGATTACGTAATTTTATGTTAGATTTAGGGCCTTATACTTCTTTTTATGTGAAATATTATGTTGAAATATTTTATGAATGTGTTTATTGAACTTTATTGTATGTTTAGGGACATGCATAATGCCCATCCCATAAATGTGTTTATTTGTTGGGTTGTGTGTATATCTTACTATATGTGTGATTTGATTGTCATTTTAGTTAATTAAGATTGATATGAATATTTAATTTGTTGAATTTGACACAAAATTATGGAAATTATTTGAACATGGACGTTGGTGCGTGTATGTGTGACTAAATGTAAACATGTATGCGATGCGATTTTTTGTGAAACATTTCCATCAATTATTTGTGGGTTTGTTGTGTTGGGGTTCACTTTAGAATTCAAATGGATTTACACAATATTACATTGTTATGTTGTTCAGGCATGGTGATTTATTGTTTTTAAATGTTGTTCACATCAATTCAATGTGGTTAGTGAAGGAATAGTGTGATTTTGTTATATTGGTGTATATGTGGGTGTTTAGATTATGAGTAACATCAGTTTGGTTTTGTTAATCTGAATGTGGGTAACATTTGTTTAATGTGGTTATTGGTGAACATCAGTTGAATACAAGTACCATCAATTTAATGTTGTTGTTTGAGGGATTGATGTGATTGCGATATATTGAATCTCTCAAAAATATACATTGTGTAACTTACTTTTCCAAGACATGAGATACAATAGAGAACCACAATAAAACAAAGGATATAACCGTAAATCCACATGCCAATGAATATGTTAAATCCACCTTACTAAGACGAATTGGACTAATTGGTCTATAAAAAAATTCTTGGGACTAAACAGATCAGCATTCCTTAAAATGAGATTTGTTAGGGTTTTATTCTTAGCAATCCCGTTTGACAAAACTCCTTTCAGTTGTACTTTTATTTGCTCTTTTATTTCAGTGAAGCTATGAGTTTTTAGGCATAAATCTAACGAATTGTGCCTTGCGAGAGAAGTTTGTATTGCTAATTCTTTTATGATTGCCATACATAGCATGAAATAATTCAATATGAACTACCCACATTAATTGACATTCACTAGACAACGACAATAATCTTTCCATCTTTACATGATCAATAATGAGTTTATACAAAAGTTTCACATGCGGATATACATTCAACGATAAAAAGACACATGAATCTATAGCATGTGAAGCACCTAGTCTCAAAACGATAAAAGTACCCTTAAGGGCTTACATCTTCCAAGGCAATAGCCCGGTTACACAAAATGGTCTCTTGGACCCATACATGTTTAGCCCTTGACTTATAAAAAATTTACAACAAAAGTAAGAGAGCTATTTACTCTTCACAAAATATCCACACCTTCAATTCGGCAGGATTACCACATCTTTACCTACACCAAAACCCATAGGGGTGAGCATAAAGCCCGATGAGAATTCTAGCAAAGTATATCTGATTATGCCAAATCTCAATAAAATACAAATGTCAATGCCACGCCATGCTCTTTTGAAGAAATTTCATTTCATGCTCTTCTTGAAGATTTCCATTTCTCAACAAAAGTGTGCAATCACAATACATTTCAAAAATTCCAATTTTAATCAATAGGGCGTAAATCGACATTGGTAATCCCTAATCGGTCTGCAAGTAGACTCTACAAGTACTACCAAATTGTCATTTTACGGTATTAAGCGAAAGGCTCGACACCTATTCGCGAGTTTACGGTCTTTTACCATGGACACTTAGGCCAACTTATCAAATTCAACTACACCCCTATCAGGACTTACCACGTATTTACCCCATCACACATTTCCATAGTTCCTCATTACAACATAATCTTTCTCAAAGTAAACATTTTCCAATTCTTTTCAAGACGTGCAATAATGATAATAAATCAAATGAGAACATGATGCAATATAATATTTCATAACATTTCTCCATCTCGAACATCTCTACAACAACATCAATTTACCACGTTTATCATTTCTTCTCTTTAATATTATTTCATAAATAACCATGTCATCATTTTATCGCAACAACAACTTCTCATCATGCCCAAGTCTCAACAAGCTAGCCCCCTTCAAGGCTATATGAGATGTTTTCAACATTTAACTATAAGATTTAACAATGCATACATTTCATGGTGCACAACCATTTGTCACCTCACAACAACACATGTTCAAATATTTGGTAACAATTATGTTACAATAACATCTCATTCATCTTCATGACACAAAATAATAAAGGATTTCACAAGTATTTTCATGTTTTTCCAAAATCCCCAAATTCTAGGGTTTTTCCTCAAGACAGTCACTTCTCATTTCTTAGTGAAAACCCTCATCAAAACATCCTTCTTAGATCAACAAGATGGAACCCTCAAAGATTGACCAAAATTTTGAAAGTTTAAAGAAAAACCCTCTTTTGAAGAAAATCTCTACATTTTGAAATCACGAGTTGAAATCATCAAAAGTAGAAAACTCTTAAATCATCATCAAAATAGCAAAACTATATATATAACTCAAGAATCCCTACCTCAAAGTCTTTGAGAAGATGGAGAAAGAAACCCTAGCTTAGATGGATGATCCTTCAACCCACACTACACCAAGAGGAGCCCTAGTTCTTGATCTTCAAGATTTAGAGGGAGATGGTGATGATCTTGGCCCAAAGATTGCAAGAATCAAAGAGTTTTAAGGCTTGAGGAAGTTTTCTAGAAAGGGGAGAAAAATAAGGTTTAGAGTGAGAGAAATGAGCAAAATGTGTTATACATTCGGACCAAAAAGGTATAAAAAGCGAGTTTGATTTGCTTGATTCGCTGCGTCTGGCGCTCATCCCCGTACGTGTGGCGGCCTCCACCGCTCGTGCAGCTGACCCCACCACTCGAGCGGCCCACTTTCTCCCGCTCGTGCGTTGATTTCAGAATGCAAAGTCCTATGCCTCAACCCTCACCACTCGTGCGGCCCAACTCCGTACGTGCCGCCCTGGCCCAGTAGCCCAAGTTTCCCACTTCACTCCCGGACACTCCGGACTCACCCGCACACCCTCCGGAACAAACAAAGTTCAACACCAAACAGAAAAACACTAGAACTCCAATCTAGAGAACCATCCTGGACATTTCAAATCCAACAAAGGCAAAAGGAGAATGAAGTGAAGAAAGAAATAGAAAAGGAAAAAAGAACAATTGTCACAACCTCTCCATCATAGGAAATTTAGTCCTGCAATTTGAATAAACTCACTAAATAAGAGTGTTCAAGCAACTATGATTATTTCAACAACATTATCAAATCGCAACATTTACGTTCAACTAAAACTTAGTATTCTTTCATCATCATTCTCCAAAATAAAATTTCCCATATTAAGCATTGAATGAGACATTCATAGCAAAATATCTTTTTTTCACAATCTTAGGTTTAGATTAACAATACATACAACAACATGCGATCAACAATTTATCACTTTTCCCTTCAATACAAGGAAACATTACAATCCAAAATATACAACTAAGCATCTTCAAATAAATTCGGATACCTGGAGCGGACTTCCGCCTCCTTCTCTCAAGTTGCTTCCTCAATCCCATGGTGTCTCCACAACACCTTCACTAATGGTATGGTCTTACCCCGTAACACTTGCTCTCGTGTATCTAAAACTTGAACCAGTCGCTCTTCGTAGGAGGCATCCTCATCTACCTCCAAATCAACCCAATCTAACACATGGGAAGGGTCGGGTTCGTACTTCCTAAGCATTGACACATGAAACACGTTGTGAACCCGTGAAAGTTGTGGTGGTAAAGCTAATCGGTATGCCACTTCCTCGATTCTCTCCAATATTTCGAAAGGCCCAATGAACCTCGGAGACAACTTACCACTCTTTCTGAACCTCATTAAACCCCATCTAGGCAAGATCTTAAGAAACACATGATCGCCCACTTCGAAGGACAAAGGTCGCCTCCTCTTATCGGCGTAACTTTTCTATCGACTTTCACCAGTGGCTAATCTCTTCCGATGGGGACCGGCTTTCTCGGTTGTCTTTCTAAGGATCTCCGGACCCAACAACGGTGCATCTCCCACCTTGGCCCAACAGACTGGTGACCTACAAGGTCGGCTATATAAGGCCTCAAACGGTGCCATCTCGATACTAGCCTGATAACTATTGTTGTAGGCAAATTCAATCAACGGCAAGTGCCTCTCTCAAGACCCCTTGAAATCTAGGACACAAGTTCTAAGCATGTCCTCCAAAATCTGAATGGTGCATTCCGATTGCCCATCGGTTTGAGGGTGATAAGCGGTGCTAAAAGTCAACTTGGTTCCCAATGCCTCTTGAAGGCTTTGCCACAACCGGGCGGTAAAACAAGGATCCCTATCTGACACAATGGTTATCGGAACCCCATGAAGTCGAACTATCTCCCTCACGTACAACTCTGCCAAATGCTCAACTGAGTCGCTAGTACGCATTAGAATGAAGTGTGTGGACTTAGTTAGCCTATCAACAATTACCCAAATGGCACCATTGCCCCTCTGTGTTCTAGGAAGCCCAACTACGAAATCCATGGTAACGTGCTCCCATTTCCACTTGGCTATAGGTAAGGGTTGTAACAAACCTGCTGGTCTTTGATGCTCGGCCTCGACTTGCTGACAAGTAAGGCACTTTGACACGAAGGCTGCAATATCCTGTTTCATATCCCTCCACCAAAACTGACAGCTAAGGTCTTGATACATTTTGGTGCCTCCCGGCTGTACCGCAAGGCGTGAGTGATGGAACTCCCGAAGAACCTCCTCCCTACAAGATTCAGGCACAAACAGATGATCTAGGTAACGTATACTCTGATCCGTGTGAATGTTCAAACCCTTCTATTCCTTCCCATTGGAGATTCTATCACGAATTAACTCTACTTTGTGGTCCCCTTGTTGTGCCTCCACAACTCTGCTAATCAAGGTGGGTTGAGCACTCAAAGTAAACAATGTTGCACCCCTTTCGGACTCACCCAAAAGCAATTCAAACTTGCCGACTTCGCCCAACATAACCCACTCCCGAATGGCTACACTTGCCAAACTACTCACTTACGATTTTTCGGCTTAAGGCATCGGCCACCACATTAGCCTTCCTTGGGTGATAGTGTAACTCAAAATCATAGTCTTCTAAAAATTCCATCCACCTCCGTTCGCGTAAGTTCAAGTCCGTCTGGGAAAACAAATACTTTAAGCTCTTATGGTCGGAGAAAACTCCAAACTTCTCACCATACAAGTAATGCCTCCAAATCTTCAAGGCAAACACTACTGCGGCTAACTCTAAGTCGTGGGTAGGGTAATTCTTCTCATGGGTTTTCAATTGCCGTGAGCCATAGGTGACAACCTTCCCCTCTTGCATCAAAACACACCCAAGCCCATGTCGAGACGCATCACAAAAGACGGTGTAACCCAAACCTCTTTTTGGGATTACCAACACTAGTGCCGTAGTCAATCTAGTTTTTAGCTCTTGGAAAGATTTTTCGCAAGCTTCACTCCACACAAACTTAACCCCCTTTCTAGTCAACCTAGTCAAAGGCACGGCTAGTCTAGAGAAATCCCTCACAAAACGCCAGTAGTACCCCACCAATCCCAAGAAACTCTGGATCTCAAAAACATTTTTAGGTTGCTCCCAATCTTGTACCAAATCTATTTTCGAAGGATCTACGGTTACTCCTTTGCTGGACACCATATGACCCAAAAATTTCACCTCGGTGAGCCAAAACTCACACTTCTCAAATTTAGCATACAATTGATGTTTTTAAGCAAGTCAAGCACTACCCTCAAGTGAGCCTCGTGTTCCTCCTTGGAGGTCAAATAAATTAGAATGTCGTCCACAAAACGACCACAAAGTGATCCAAGTACTCCCTAAAAATTCGGTTCATCAAATCCATGAAAGAAGTCGGTGCATTGGTCAACCTAAATGGCATTACAAGGAACTCGTAGTGGCCATAATGTGTATGAAAGGCCGTTTTCTGGATATCCTCTTCCCGGACTCTCAACTGGTGGTACCCTGACCTCAAATCTATCTTCAAAAAGTAACAAAACCCTCTAAGTTGATCAAACAAGTCATCTATTCTGGGCAAAGGGTATTTGTTCTTGACAGTAACTCGATTCAACTTGCCGTAGTCTATGTACAACTGCAACGACCCATCTTTCTTCTTCACAAAGAGAGCCAGTGCTCCCCAAGGTGATGTACTAGGGTGACTGAAGCCCTTGTCTAATAGCTCTTGGAGTTGAATCTTCAACTCATGCAACTCCGCACGTGCAAATCTATACGGCACCAAAGAGATTGGTGTCATTCCAGGCACTAAGTCGATGGTGAACTCAATCTCCCAGTGAGGTGGTAAACTAGTAAGGTCTTCGGGGAAACATGTCCGGGTATTCACACACTACCCTCGATAACTCAACTTGAGTTCCGCCACTCTCATTATCCAAAAGAGTAGCAAGAAGACCGCTAAGCTCATTCCTACTACGAGGATCAAATATTGGTGACAAGACCCTATCAACCCGGTCTCTTAGAAAGTAAAAACAATCACCACCCGAGGTGCACACTGTGACCCTTCACCAAAAACAGTCAATCACTGCCCGATACAAAGACAACCAATCCATGCCTAGAATAACATCAAAACTTGACATGTCTAGCAACACAAAAGTAAACGGGAGTCTAAGCCTGGCAACCTTTATCTCACAACCATGTCATTCTCGATCTAAGTCAACTGTACCCCTAACTGGTGATTCTACTCTGAGTGAAGACGCTAACTGTGCCACCTCTAACCCCAATGCAGATGCGAATGCAGCAGATATGAATGAATGAGATGCACCCGTATCTATCAACACACTGGCCAAAGAATTACACACAATAAAAATACCTCTCACAATTGAGGATCCTGGCAACTGCTCTGGCGAGGTAACAGCATACATGCGCCCCTATGGCCTTTGGTCAACCTGCTCATCTCTCGGAGCATAGGCCTGCTGTACTAACTGAGTCGAAGCGGCTCCCTGATGGACTCTCGAAGTCTGAACTGAATGAGTCTGTTGGTGACTTTGAGTCTGCCTCAACCTCGATGCACCAGATGCGCCTCCTAACTGTGGGCAAGCTCTCTTCATATGCCCTGACTGACTGCACTGATAGCAAGTAGGCCCCTGCCCTCTACTCTAAGACTGACTCTGAGATCGATTAGGTGGTGGTGGTGACGATAACACCTGCTGTCCTCCTCCCTTCTATGGACAAACAAAGGCCTTGTGACCCGGTTGGCCACACTTGAAGCAAGAAAACCCACTCGGCACACCTCTTCCCGAGCCCGCACTAGGCAAGGGAAAGGTAGATCTAGATTGTTGTTGCTGGGGTTGGGATTGGGATGAAAAGGTGCTCTTACTCTTCTTATTAGGCCTATAATCTCCCTACGATCCTTAGCCCCTAGACCTTGAATTCCAAAGTCTCTCATCCTCGGTCTCCACAATAATTTCCACATGGGCGGCTGCCTCTAAAGGGCGATCATAATCCCGGATCATGTTCCCGGCAACCTTGAAAAAAATCTTCCTTAACCTCTGCTCGAACTCAAAGCAACGGCGTTCCTCCATTGCTACCAATTCCGGTGCAAACCGAGACAAGCTAGAAAAGGCCGCTTCAAAATCCGCCACAGACATATTTAGTTGTTTAAGGTCCTTGAATTCCTGTCTTAACCTCTCCCTAGCAGTAAGAGGTAGATACTTGTCTTGGAAGGCCACCACAAATGCCTCCCATATAGGTTCTATACGGCCCTTGGCATACTTCCACCATTGGCCTGCGTCACCCTTGAGATAGTAGCTAGCAAGGGTTACTCTCAACTCACCATCCTCGATGTGAAGCATTTCGAAGGTCTTCACAGTTTGTTCAAGCCATTCGTCCGCTTTCTTTGGATCAGGGCCGTCATGGAATTCATCCAGCTTGGCCCGCAAAAACTCTCTCATGAGGAAGCTCGCCGTTGTCTCCGCAACATTCTCCCTAGCTTGGGTCTCCTCTCTAAGTATGTTCATGGACTCCCTCAATGCCCCTGCCATCTCTCGGGCTAGAGCCCCCATTGTAGCTTGGTCGGCTTGCCCGATGCTTCCCACTTGTTTGGCCATGTCGACAGCCTAGACCCTTTTCTTGTACTGGAACCTCATGGACCGGTATCTCATGTACACCCCGGCGACCTTGACCTCGCCTTCCACCCCTACCACCTTGTATTCGAATCCTTCCCGACATCCTAATTGAGAATCAAGATAAACAATTTAGCACATCATCCCAAATGTGCTTGCAACTTGCCTCACACGTGAAACTATAGCAATTCCACATACTTTATCACACAACAATTTAATTCACTCCACATAAGCATTTAGTCACACAAAAACATACAAATTATCCTTTAGTGACAAGATTCGTCCCATGAGAAACCAAGAATTCTTAGTAGAATGAGTATTGATCAAGTACCCTTCTAATAAGACCTCAAGGAATCTAATATGGGCAAATAACATCCCCAAAGTCTAATTTCATACCCACATAGTCACATAAGCATGCTATCACACAATCACAAAAAAAAAAACATCTCCTAATCATGCGAAATGAACCCATTGTGGTACAACGTCCACTTCCCGCGAGCCTCAAGTATTCAAACCCGGTAGCTCTGATACCAAGTTGTAATGCTCTGAAATAATTCAATATGAACTACCCACATTAATTGACATTCACTAGACAAGGACAATAATCTTTCCATCTTTACATGATCAATAATGAATTTATACAAAAGTTTCACATGCGGATATACATTCAATGATAAAAAGACACATGAATCTATAGCATGTGAAGCACCAAGTCTCAAAACGATAAAGTGCCCTTAAGGGCTTACATCTTCCAAGGCAATAGCCCAGTTACACAAAATGGTCTCTCAGACCCATACACGTTTAGCCCTTGGCTTACAAAAAACTTACAACAAAAGTAAAAGAGCTATTTACTCTTCACAAAATATCCACGTCCTTAATTCGGCGGGATCACCACATCTTTACCTGCACCAAAACCCATAAGGGTGAGCGTAAAGCCCAGTAGAGAATTCTAACAAAGTATATACAGTTATGCCAAACCTCAATAAAATACAAATGTCAATACCATGCCATGCTCTTTTGAAGAAATTTCATTTCATGCTCTTCTTGAAGATTTCCATTTCTCAACAAAAGTATGCAATCACAATACGTTTCAAAACTTCCAATTTTAATCAATAGGGGTGGTAAATACGACACTGGTAATCCCTAGGCTGGTGTCTTCTAGAAGACTCTACAAGTACTACCAAATTGTCATTTTTACTGGTATTAATCGGAAGGCTCGACACTTATCTGTGCGGGTTTCTGGTCTTTCACCATGGACACTCAGACCAACTTATCAAATTCAACTACACCCCCTATCCGAACTTACCACGTATTTACCCCATAACACATTTCCATAGTTCCTCATTACAACATAACCTTTCTCAAAGTAAAAGTTTTCCAATTCTTTTCAAGATGTGCAATAATGATAATAAATCAAATGAGAACATGATGCAATATAATATTTCATAACATTTCTCCATCTCGAACATCTCTACAACAACATCAATTTACCACGTTTATCATTTCTTCTCCTTAATACTATTTCATAAATAACCATGCCATCATTTTATCGCAACAACAACTTCTCATCATGCCTAAATCTCAACAAGCTAGCCCCCTTCAAGGCTATATGAGATGTTTTCAACATTTAACTATAAGATTTAACAATGCATACATTCCATGGTGCACAACCATTTGTCACCTCACAACAACACATGTTCAAATATTTGGTAACAATTATGTTACAATAACATCTCATTCATCTTCATGACACAAAATAATAAAGGATTTCACAAGTATTTTCATGTTTTTCCAAATCCCCAAATTCTAGGGTTTTTCCTCAAGACAATCACTTCTCATTTCTTGGTGAAAACCCTCATCAAAACATCCTTCCTAGATCAACAAGATGGAACCCTCAAAGATTGACCAAAATTTTGAAAGTTTAAAGAAAAACCCTCTTTTGAAGAAAATCTCTACATTTTTGAAATCACAAAGTTGAAATCATCAAAAGTAGAAGAAAACTCTTAAATCATCATCAAAATAGCAACACTATATATATAACTCAAGAATCCCGACCTCAAAGTCTTTGAGAAGATGGAGAGAAAGAAACCCTAGCTTAGATGGATGATCCTTCAACCCACACTACACCAAGAGGAGCCCTAGTTCTTGATCTTCAAGATTTAGATAGAGATGGTGATGATCTTAGCCCAAAGATTGCAAGAATCAAAGAGTTTTAAGGCTTGAGGAAGTTTTCTAGAGAGAAGGGTGAGAAAAATAAGGTTTAGAGTGAGAGAAAAATGAGCAAAATGTGTTATACATTCAGACCAAAAAGGTATAAAAAACAGAGTTTCGGACTGCCCAGTTCGCTGCATGTGCAGTGCCCATCCCCGTACGTGTGGCGGCCTCCACCGCTCGTGCGGTCGGCCCCACCACTCGAGCGGCCCACTTTCCCCCGCTCGTGTGTCGATTTCAGAATGCAAAGTCCTATGCCTCAACCCTCACCGCTCGTGCGGCCCAACTCCGTACGTGCGGCCCTGGCCCAGCAGCCCAAGTTTCCCGCTTCACTTTTAGACACTCCGGACTTACCCGTCCACCCTCTGGAACAAGCGAAGTTCAACACTGAATAGAAAAACACTAGAACTCCAATCTAGAGAACCATCCCGGACATTTCAAATCCAGCGAAGGCAAAAGGAGAACGAAGCGAAGAAAGAAAGCGTCCCCTTGAATATTAGGGTTTATATCTAGGGCTGTTTTGCTTGTTTTCTTTGATGTTTGATTGAGTGTTCAACTCATGGTTTAAGAAGTATACATCAAAGGATTGTTTGTTTTATTCAATACAAAAGAGAGAGTTGTTCTTCAGTGGTTTCTGGAGAATTCGAGCATGAAGCTTCAGTGGATTCTAGAGTGGCTCATCGTCCGACATCGACATTGTGAAATCAACGTTGGGCAAGATAATTCTGAGGTGAAGACGGGGTTGGAAGACACACATAGGGGTCTGTTCAATTTGGGCATGGATTCGCAAGGTAATTGAGAGTACACTTGTGTAATTCCTTTATATCTTCTTAGTGGATTATTTTTTGGCTTTTGCTTGTGATTTTTTTATCACAATTGGAGGCGCTCCAATTGTGGTTTTTCCACGTAAAATCATTGTGTCGATTTGTCTTGTTTGTTTGATTGGGTTTGTTATTTACTGGTTAAAATTAATACATAATCACAAATCAATATCTAGGGGATTTCTAGATTTTTCAATTGGTATCAGAGCAGGTTGCTCTATTTTTTTTTTTAATGGATTCAATTCGTGAGGGAAATTCTATGGTTTGACCACTCCTACTTGACGAATCCAATTACTCTTTTTGGAAAGCTCGGATGAGATTGTTTTTAAAATCTATTGATGAAAAAGTTTGGTAATCTGTCATGTATGGGTGGACCAAACCGATGATTACCGTTGATGGAGTAACCTTCCCCAAACCAATTAATAAGTGGGACACAATTGATTACCAAAATAGTAGCTGAAATAGTAAAGCTATCAATTCTCTCTTTTGCACTGTCACATATGAAAAGTTTAGTCGTATTTGCAATTGTGAAGTCGCAAAAGAGGCTTGGAATATCTTACAAACTATTCATGAGGGCACTCCTTCGGCTAATCGCTCAAAGCTTCAAAGGCTCACATCTAGTTTTGAAAACCTTTCAATGAAAAATAGTGAGAACTTTGATGAATTTTATGCGAAGTTGAGTGACATTGTAAATTCCAGCTTCAATTTAGGTGAAAAAAATACCAGAATCCAAGGTTGTGGGAAAAATTTTAAGATCCTTGCTTGATTGGTTCCAACAAAAAGTTACGGCTATTGAGGAGGCTTAAGATGTTGACAACTTCAAGCTGGATCATTTGGTTGGAAATCTCCAAACTTATGAGGCACATAGAAATTTCAAAAAGAAACAAAAAGATGATATTGCTTTTAGAAGTGCTCATACAGTTGGAAAGGATTCTGATGAGGATTGCGAGATTGATTCCAAGATTACGGATGCTTTCGTAAAACAATTTAAAAAATCTTTTCTGAAAAAGAATCCTAATCTTTTGAAATCAACTCATAAATCTAAAGGCAAAGATAAATTCAAAATTAATTCTATAACCCAGAAGAAGAAAGGAAAAATACAAGGGAACTTTGAAAGAGTCCAATGCTATGAATGCCAAGGATTTGGCCACTTTGCTCACGAATACCCTACTCCTTTGAGGAAGAAGAAAGCCTTCGCTATCACCTGGGATGATGAATCAGAAACTAATAAAGATGAAAGTCATAGCGAAGATCAAGGCGAAGAGGAACATGAACAATTCCTTGCTTTCATGGCGGCTTCCGAAACTGAAGGACGAATAGAGTATCCGAAGAGGCCAGTTGAGAATGCCAATGATGATGAATCCTCGGAGAGTGATGATGAAGAGCTTGAGCAAGCTTATGAAAAGTTGTATAAGGAATCTCTTAACTTATCCAAATTGAATGACAAACTCACCACGAAACTCAAAGCATATGAAAGTGAGAATGCCAAATTAAAGAGGAGGTTTCTGAGGCTAGGAATGATGCCATTAAGATTTTTACTGATTGACAAGCTCTTTGTGCAAAACTCTTGACTTGTGAGACAGAGAGAAATGAGCTACAACAAATTTATGCCACATATGAAGAAAAGATTGAATCTCTCGAGATGTCTCAAGTTGCTTTGGAAGAACTAATCATCAAGAAAGAGGAAGAGCTTAAGTGTGCTATGGCAACTATTGGTCTTTGGAACAAAGGATCAAAGACTTTGGACAATATCATTGGGTCTCAACAAATTTGTTTTGACAAGAGTGGCATTAGCTTTGGTGGTAAGAAAGAGCAAAAACAGAGTGCATCTACATCTCATGATACAAGAACTCAAGGGCAAGGGGAACACAAGATTCAACAAGTGGAAAGACTTCTCAATCTTCCTAGAGTTGGTAAGGTCAAAGAAAAGAAGTACACTCTGTTCACCCTGTTTTTATTTGTCATCATTGTGGTATGTATGGTCATATTCGCCCAATTTGTCATGAGTTGCATGGAAAAGTGTCTCATAGAGATGGAAGAAATTTCAACATCTTGTGGGGTAGGAGACACTTCATTAGTGGTAATGAGGTTAAGGGTCATATTAGACCTTGTTATTTTGATTTGCTTGAGACTAAACATGAAGCGAGTTTGCATTTGTTTAGACCTTGGAGTAAGAGGTTGGAAACCAAGTTGAGACGGGTTCCCAATGAAAGGGAAGGAAACCACCACGTCAAGACACCACTCAAGAACTGCAATTCTCACGACCTTGTTCATACTAAAGCGGTTTGGGTGAGAAAACTTGACTCGTATTAATTTGTTTATTCGTTTTAGTTTTTGGGTTTCTATGTGTCTTTTTCTTTTTGAGTCATTTAATATGTGCCTGGTCATTTTCTGTCTTGCTGTGTTTAAAAAAAAAAAATGTGTGCTTGTTCATTTTTTGTCTTGCTTTATTTTAGAAAGAAAAAAAATACAAAAGATTTTCTTAGTATGGTTTTGCAAGCTTGAATTTTTTGAGAAGTTCTTGCGGCGTATTGGAATTGATGAGAATAGCCATTACATGTTAATATGTGTGTGCTTTATGTGGTCATTACTCATTTTGGAATGTGTGTTCTTTGATTAGTATGTCTCATTATGTACACACTCTTGGATTAGCAAATATCAAAATCTTCCGCCTTTGTGATCTTTTTTCTCTTTGGACTTCTGGCATTGTATCTTTTGCTTTTATAGAGAAATTGACCTATACTAGCATATCACGGGTGATGTTGAGTCTCTTAACCACCTTTTATCTTTTCGCACCTCCACGGTTTTCCCCTCAATTCTTTGTAGTCCAACCATGAGGAAAAGGCTACCTCATAGTCACCAACCAGGCTATCCTTTTTGTATCCATGCTTCTCTGGTTCGGTTTCCATACTCTTGAGCGTGTCAGTCACCAATGAGTGTGCAAAAGAAAGAAAAAAATGTGCACAAGAAAGAAAAGAAAGAAAAATGTGCAAAAGAAAGAAAAGAAAAAAAAATGTGAAACAAAAAGGAAAGAAAAAGATTCATTGATTGAGGGGGAGCCTCCGTTTTTACTTACCAAATACCTCTTGATTCTTAGTGGTTTGACTTTTCTTTATTGTGTTTATATTCTCTTGCCGAAGGTCTAGCTTTCTGATCACTACTAGGATTTGAATCTTCTGTTTGTCGAACTCCAAGAGTCACACACACACTTTTATCATGGGATCTATGCTTTTCATATAATGCATCACTTTCTTTTATGAGGAATCTTCTAGAGGCTGTGCACATTGTGTTTTCATGTAATTGTGTTTCTTGGATATTCTTGTGTGTTTTAAGGTACAAATCTAAAATTCCTTGCTTGCTATGCCATATTATTTTTCTTCATGTTCATTGTTTCCAATACAGTGTTTGTGGTTGCTTTTAGTGAGGGAGAGTTTGGTTTATCATTGCAAGAGTTTGTTCATATGAACACTTTGATTTGTTTAGTAATGGAGATTGATTTTACTTATTTTGCTGTTGCTATGCTTTGCTTCTTTATTGTTTCCTTCTTGTATGTTCCTGATATTTACATCATCATATCATTGCTTGTGTGTTTTATGATGTTGCTTTAATTGAATGAGCTTCCTTTGACAATTCATGACAAAATGGGGAAGAAGTTTGTGTCTTAGGATTTCATTTTATTCATGCTACATGTTCTTAAAATCTCCAATTGAAATCTATTCATATTTCCATCTTATGCTTCAAGATAATCTTGTGATGTGTCTATTGCTTTTCATATACTCTTGTGACACTAATGGTTGTTTTGGAGATTGTGGCACTAATAGCCATTTTGCAAATCATGACCTTGAGAAAGAAGTTTGCGTTTGTTGGCTATAATGGGTTAGGGTGATTAGGATTTTATTTGTTAGGTGTGTTTTGTCATGGCATTGCCAAAGGGGGAGATTGTTAGGTTTTTATTCTTGGCAATCCCGTTTGACAAAACTCCTTTTAGTTGTACTTTTATTTGCTCTTTTATTTCAGTAAGGCTATGAGTTTTTAGATGCAAATCCAACCTGAATTGTGCCTTGCGGAGAAGTTTGTGGTGCTAATTCTTTCATGATTGCCACTTTGCTGACTATGACTGGGATCAAGTTGCCTGTCATGGCTGGGTCCAAAGACAGCGCCCTTAAGGTGTTCGAGGCGGTGCCGAGGTTGAGGCGGTGCCTCAAGACAAAAGCAAAATTGGTGGCTCCAAAGAAGGTGCAAACTGAGAAGATGCTTTTCTCGCTTGAGCCACACTTTGGTGGCTCGAGCGAAGACACTCAGAAAAACACGCGTTTTAGTCTCCTCGCTCGAGTGAGAGATCCTTCGCTCGAGCGACCATCGTGGACCAGTTTGCTATAAATATGTTATTCAGTCAGATTTTAAGGTTACATGCTTCCAGATCTTCTTGGATATTAGAGTTTATATCTGGGGCTATTTTGCTAGTTTTCTTTGATATTTGATTGAGTATTCAACTCATGGTTTAAGAAGTATACATCAAATGATTGTTTGTTTGTTGTATTAAATACAAAATAGAGAGTTGTTCTTCGATGGATCATGGAGAATTCGAGCCCGAAGCTTCGGTGGATTCTGGAGTGGCTCATCGTCGTGATTCAACATTGATGTTGTGGAATCAACGTTGGGCAAGACAATTCTGAAGTGAAGACGAGGTTAGAACAGGCACATAGGGGTCGGTTCAATTCGGGCGTGGATTCGCTAGGTAATTGAGAGTACACTTGTGTAATTCCTTTGTATCTTTTTAGTGGATTGTTTTGTGGCTTTTTCCCATGGTTTTTTTTTTTTTTTTTTTTTATCACAATTGGAGACGCTCCAATTGTAGTTTTTCCATGTAAAATCGTTTTGTCAATTTATCTTGTTTGTTTGATTGGGTTTGTTATTTGCTACTTAAAATTGATACATAATCACAAATCATTATCTAGGGGATTTCTAGATTTTTCAGGATTTATGAGTAAAAATTTCTTTCTTTATATTAAAAGCAAATTAATTGATAGTGCCTATATTTGAATTATTATTTTTTATTCTTTAACTTGAGAAAAAATTGAGACCAATTTAGAATATCGATTCAATGTTTAAAAAACACCATTAATTGTTACTAAAGATAATTTACTTTTTTTTTTTGGCGACTAAATTTTTTTTAGTCGCCAAAAGTTGTAGAATAGGTGACTAAAACTTATATTGGTCATCGTTGGATATGGTTTTTAGCTACTATTTTTTTTTAAGTAGCTGTATCTTAATTATTGGCGGCTAAAAAAAATTAGTCACTAAATATGTCACAATAGGCGACTAAAAATTGCTTTAGTCAGCATTAGATCGTGTTTTAGGCTACTAAAATTTTTGTTAGTCGTGATATACCTGTTTTTGGCTACTAAAATAAATTTAGTCACCAAAAAGCTAGCATAATGTTTGCTATTAAACTTTGGTGACCAGAGTTTTGGTCCGCAAATATGCATTTTCGGTGACTAAAATATTTTTAGTCACTGTAAGGTAATTTTTGCCTACTAAAATAACTTAGTCACTAAATAAAAAGTATAAATTTTACTTTTATCTTTGGTGACAAGAAATTTGGTCAGTGAATATTTCTTTTCGGGGACCAAAATACCTTTAGTCGCCAAAATGGTTACTTTTGGCGACTAAAATATTAGTTGCTGTTAGTTAAATGTTTGGCTACTAAGTAAATTAGTCATTGTAAATTACCCTTTGGCGACAAATAACAAGTTTAGTCGCTAAAGGTATATAAAATTTTAGAGAGAAACCTTAAATGTTGGCGCCCAATTCTTCTCAATATTTTCGAACAAGGGTTCTTCTCTCCTCTTCTCTCTCTCTCTCTCTCTCTCTCTCTCTCTCTTCCACTTCCTTTATTTCTCCATCAGTGTCTACACTGCCTATACCCAAACAAAAACCTACAGTCACTTGCTCTCCCTCTTCTCACAGACTCACAATCCCTGCTAACAGCCACCGTCACTAACCATTGCGACTCTCGCTACTGTCGGTCACCATCGCGGCTCCCCCTCTTATCTACATTCAGGTTTCTCTCTCTCTCTCTCTCTCTCTCTCTATCCCTCTCTCTCTTTCTCTCTTCCCCTCCCCTCACTATCGCAGATCTAGGGTTTGATTTTATTTTTGATGTTGTAGGATTTTGATAAAATCATTTTAGGGTTTTACTCTTTTTTTACATTTAAAGCAGATATGAGCTCTAAGTTGTGTTTAATTCCACACTTTTGTTGCTCCAAGTGGTAAATTCGATCATTGTGTACTTTATGACTCATGATCTGTATTATGCTTCATTGTTCCATACAATAAATAAAATGGAGAGTACAATTCCGATTCGATTATGGGATATATTTAGAAGTTCTGTTAAATGCTAGTTAGGCACTTCGCCTCTCTCTCTCTCTCTCTCTATACTCTGCTCTTCTGAGATCTAATTTACCTTAAAATATCGCTTGTCAATGGTGATTTGATACATACTATATATATATATATATCTGTAGTTCGGTGGTTACACTAGCTTTGAAGATATACATAAACACGTAATCACAAGCCACTGCTTTTTTCTCCTTTGTTGATCAATCTCAAACCGTAAGTCTCTCCAATCTCTCCATATATTCATTCATTTAGGGATCAGATCTAGTACTTTGAATGAATGGATGAAATGTACTGATTTTAATTTGTTTTTCTTCATTGTCTGGTTTTAATTTGAAAAATTGAGTTCGTTTCACTTTCAAATTCGTGCTCTTCTCGAGCAATTCTAGAACAAGTTATGAAGTTTTTTGTAATTTATTTCAGATTTTCTTTTGTAATTTTCTTTTTTCTTTTGTTGTGAAATTTAGGCTTTTTTTTTGGATTGTTGCTAGATTGAAATAAAGGTGTTGTGATTGGAGAAAAGAAAGAGAGAAGATGACTGAGAGCAAGTGGTTTCAGCTCGAGACCGTTGGCACGTTGAGTCTATCAATGGTTTCGTCAGTTTCATTTGTGATCTGCAATAAGGCCCTTATTACCACATTAGGTTTTAATTTTGGTGAGTTGCTTACAATCAATTGCTTACATTATGTTTTCTATATACTTTTCTTTATTGTATTTACTATAAATTCAATGAAGTGCACCATATGAGAGCTGTATATTCCAAAGCTATAACTGAACCATTCAGTGGGGGAGCTATGTAACCAATATATGAAGTACATGCAAAAATTCTCAAACAAAGGGTTCAATCTTGCTATTGAACAATACCACAAAAAAAAAAAAAAAAAACAAAAAACAAAACAAAAAAAGGGGGGGGGGGAATTAGTGAAAAGTCCTAGTGAAAATTATGGAAAATTAGAAGATTAGGAGATGAATTCCCATTTTTAATTTTAACAATTTGTAATGAATATTTTACCCTTAATTTAAAATGATATTTATATCATTGTATTTATTGTATACCAGTGTTATTAAAGGCGTGCCTAGGATTTTTTTTTTTTTTTGGACACAAGTAGACATCAGTTAGTAATATTTGTTGTTAGTTTTGGGTGATTTCAGCAGTTCCATTTTATTATGCAACATGGGAGCAGTAAGTGGTCCAACTAATACTATTTCATTACATTTTGGCTTATCATAGACTTTGATGATTCATTCTTGCATAGAAGTCATTTTGTTACCCCTCAATTTCTAAAGGAATTGCAAAGGAATATGGATTTTGTCTAATTGTCAGTTTTCAAATGATTCCTTAATACATGAAAAGGTGAACATGTTTGCAACATGAACAAGGTAATGTATTGTGTGCATTGTCTCTTCAGGGGGCTATAAATGATTTGGTTTAACATGAGCAAGGTAATGTATTGTGTGCATTGTCTCTTCAGGGGGCTATAAATGATTTGGTTTAGCAGTTATGTTCTGAAGGCCTAAATTTGAATTCCTTCAATGGAACCCATTTAGATTGTTCTAGTATTTGATGATGTAAAATTTGCTTTCTAGCATTGACTTTGTTGCTTTTGATTCAACTTATGATTATAACATTTTACTTTCAGTTTAATGATGGGAAGCCATTTATTTTATTATTATTAATATTTTTCTCATCGTGTAGCTATTTCACCAATACCCTTATTCTGCCTGCAATAAATGGGCCTATAGAGGGTCTGATGCTAATATATGTGATCCATTTCTTTACAGCTATAGTTGTTATGACCCTTTCGTATATATATACATTGATAAGTAGCCCTTTTACATATTTAAGGCACTCATTATAGACATAAATATTTTAACCATTAATAGGTTTCAAAAACACTCGTTCATTGATTAGGTTTTTATTCTTTTAGCTGTATTTCACTATAATATTAATTTTGTCTCTTTTTCAGGTGCTGAGTGGTGGTCTCAACAATTTGGAAAGTCTATGCCATTTTTGAGTTGGGTTCTAGTGATAAATGGTATGACTCATGGATAGAACAGGATGTCTAGAAACACATAGGCAACTAAAAATTTACTCATGGATAGAACAGGGTATTTTTAAGTGTGCTTTATATGGAGGGAAGTGTTCATGATTTGTCAAATCATATTACTTCAGAATTCCTTTGAAACGAATAACTCAACCAATTAAATTTTGTGCGTATGATTTAAACTAGAATGAAGGAATAATGGGCTTTCATACTAGAATGGGCTTTCTCATGCAAATGAATCTGAACAAATCATATATTTACATATTTTCTTGATGCTTGCAATCCAATAGTTTACACTTCCCTTGTAATTTTTTCTATTCAAATTAACACATTGAGTTGTGATATTCTTAGTTGGTGAATTATTTGGTCATGTACGGAAGATGCAGACTTGGGCTGACCTGAAGATTGTCAAGGTAACATTTATGTATAGTAGTATATATATTTGATATGAAATGATTTTCTTAGTTTTTAATAGATGATATAATTACAGAGGCTTATTGAGGTATTTCAATAATCTTTTTAGTTACACTTCTTCGTTGTCTTTTGGAATAGCAACTCATAGATGCAAACTTATATGCATTACTTGGGAAAAGGACTGCAACAGATGATAAAAAACCTATTAAAAAGAAGAAGGAGAAGCTCATTAAGGTTGAGGTGGGCACGCTTGCATGCCTCTTTGTTGCCCACATATATTACTTATCGCTGATTTAAAGTTTTCAATGCGTCTTTTGATCTATTTTCATATATCTAGGAATGTACTACTGTTGTGGATACTCTGCCAAAACCATCTGAAGAAGAACTCAATCCCTTGACAAAAGTAGAAGATAGTTATGTTTGGTGTAAAATTTGAAAGGCTTTAGGACACCAAATTAAATTTGGTGTTTGCTTTATTAGGTAGTATGGATATATTTTTTCCACACAAACAGAACCTAATGATTATCTGCCTAAGATTATGCACAATATCATTAACTAGGTAATGGAGTCCAATGTTAAGTTATTTTTGTTATTTTCCTTTCTGCCCCCTTGTATCATTCTTCATAATTGAATTTTAAAAAATAATTTAAATTAAAACTGGTTTAGATTTTCTTTTTCTTTTTTTGATTTTTTTTGGGTGCAATCTAGTGTAGACTTTCATCTACAATATATTCTGATCTTAGGCAAATTTGATAAGGGTTTAATGTCACATGAAGTTTTATCTACTCATTTTGCATTATGTAGGTTGTGATGAGGATACAATTCCCTGATAATTGCACATTAGAGGGCACTTTTTATCCATCAGAGACAATCCAGAGCTTAAATGATCTTAAGAGACAATCCCACACATGTAAGGCCTTTTGGTGTTTCACTGCTAGTTGCTAGCCAACCATATCAGGTATGCCATTTGGGTCCTCATTCGGTATTGACCTTAATTGTGTTGGATTTTAGTTTGTCTTTATTTTTTTTTTATCCATATTACTCCTCCATTTGACCCAATGTGCTTGCGTGCCTTGTTCAATGGTCTGTGGTTTTAGACTCAATCCCTATTTTGTGTAACATCTTTAGCTGAAACTATTACTTTTGTACTCTTTATCTACTACTTAGAAGATTCATGGAATATATTCACTTTGTGGCCTGAACATTAATAAAATGATTTGATCATGTTGATAAATCCCTAGCCAATACCTTAGCCAACAAAAAATTATCTCCAAGAAAGCAAGTCAAAGAAATAAAAGTATAAAAAGAGAGCTTAATGACTTGAAAATGCAATTCAATTTCCTTCCAACTTGTTTTGAGACTAGGACCTATATACATTCATTTAAGTGACAAAAAATTTAAAATAATCAAACTTAAATAAATGCCCTTTTACCTATAAAGAGCACATTCAGTTTTAGTTGATGAAAGACTACTGATATAATGTGCTATCATAAAACAAGAAGACAAAGAAGGAAGCCACTAAATTGACTTGCAATGAAAGTTGCCTAAAATTAAAAGACACTGCACCATGATAGAGGCTCCGGAATTCATTTGATATAGTTTCTCAGAATACATAATAAATTCTAATGAATGCCTAACTTTTATGTTGAGACACAAATAGGACCTGTGGGGACAGACGGGATATAATTAGCGCACGCAGGTTGGAAGTTGGACTCAAGAACGCCTTAAACTTAGTCGAAAAAGGCCGTTCAAAGGAGTAAAAATATAAAACAACCCCTGAACCACTCTATGAATGTCACTAGTAGCTTCCTTGTGACAAATGGGACCTATAGGGACAGACGGGATGTAATTAGCACATGTAGGTTGGAAGTTGGAATTAAAAATGCCTTCAACTTAGTCGAAAAAGGCCGTTGGGGGGGTCAAAAATATAAAATAGCCCCCGAACCACTCTATGGATGTCACCGGTAGCTTTCTCATGACAAATAGGACCTATGGGGATATACAAGATGTAATTAGCACATGTAGGTTGGGAGTTGCACTCAAAAACGCCTTTGTCCCACACTCCAATTTTCTCCATTTTCAACCACTGTGAGAATCATATTTAATTATTTTTTGCTAGCAAAGATTTTCTGTTGAACCATGGATAATAGTATTAAAAGATGAATCTAACCTGCAGATTCTAGCTTCACTTCATTTGCATGCACCAGACCAAAGCAATCATTCAATGAAATCTTGGAAAGCCTTCTTTTAAGCACAAAAGTTCATAAAATATAGATGTTGATTTAGAGTTGATTTTGTGTTGTCCCTACTGTACGTTTTATTATGTATTACAGGAATTGCTTTCTTCTCTTGGTGATACTTGTTTGGGATTAATCTAAGATAAAGACAGTTTGGAATACGAAGCATTGTTAATCTATTGAGTTTTTTTTTAATGTTTTATTATCTTTTTCTTCATTCAAATGTTCCTCACAGGCTATGATAATGTTATTAAATTTAGTCTAGCTGCTAGTGCATTATATTTTTCATTAGCAATCAAATGCCTTCTACATATTGAGAGGAACAAATTTGTAATTGACTATGGTCATAGAGACTATTGATTTTACTTCCTCGGCCATGCCTTTATTATAGTGTTGTTGTACTAAAAGTTTTTCTCTGATAATTGTAGCATCTTCTTGCAGCCGAACCTATTTGTTGGGACTTAAGGCTTGGTTTGGTTTAGTTGTAGCATCTTCTTGTAGCTGCTTATGTTATATGTGTGGGGCTAGTTTGCTTTCCAATAGGAGTAGAAAATATGTATTTGTATCTGTATTTTTTTATATTTTGTCTTGATAAGATGTCTCTGTATTTGTATTTGTATTTATGTGTCTCTGAGGGTACTTTGAGGCTTAAGCTATATTTGTTTTGTCCCTTTGTAGGTCGAACTTACTTAGAATGGGTAATAGACAGAGAGTATGATTGGCCTCCTAAATTCTGCATATGTCATGCTATGATTGAAGAGGGGACCGATCCTCAAACTACTCGATTGGGTTGCTTGCGTATGTGATCATGTTGCATATTGTCAACTTCATACATGCAATTTTTTTCTTTACATGCAAACTGGCTGAACTTATACTGAATAACTTCTTTCCTCTTATTTGTTTTGTATGAAACTATTATTGTAAGTTGGAATATACTTGGTTTATATGCAATGTTGACATTAAAAGTTATTCTCTTGTTTGGATGGTTGTAAGTGAGATAGATGTAGATTGTGGAATGCGTGATAATATATATGTATTGTTTCATTTGTATATATGTTACAAGTTGCATGGGATATATACAGGTTGTGGACAAATTAATTAAAATAAAATAAAAAACATAAAATTATGTTTTTGATGACTAAACAATTGGTAGCCAAAAATGGTGTTAAATATTTTTAGCGACTAAATAGTTAGTAGCTAAAAAAGAATTAAATGGAAACAAATCTTTTGGCAACTAAATATTTAGTAGCCATTTAAAAAAGACTTTAGGTGACTAATGGTTTAGTCGCCAATTTTTTTTTTTTTTTAAAAAAAGGAAAATTTTTTTTTGGCGACTGAACTATTTAGTAGCTAAACAACAAATTTAACTTTCGGCGACTAAACATTTAGTAGCTAAAAAAAGTTAGATGAACCAAAAAAGAAAATTTGCGACTAAAACTTTGGTCTCCCTAGATACCTCAAGTTTTGGCGTCGAAAATTTTAGTAGCTGAAAATGTGATGTTAAATTAAATTTAAAGCTTTTGGCGACTAATAGATTAGTCGCCAATTTATCCTAATCAGCGACTAAAGATTATTTTTGTCGCCAATACATTTACTTTTGGCGACTAAAAAATTAGTCGTCATTTATAGGACTTTTGGCGACTAAAGATTTTTTAGTCACCAATACCTTCCCCGACAATCTTCCCGCGACAAATCCGGCAACCAAAATATTTAGTCGGGAAAGTTTTTCGGCGACTAAAATCATAGGAAAAATGAGATTACGTGCTCTTTCCTTGACCTCTGTAAGAAAAATCAAAAGTTAGTGATCATCCCCGACCTAAGTAGATCGGGAGGACTCTCTAATAATGAAGTCAGTATACTGATCGATCATGATATGAAATTAGTATTTAGTGTATTTAATGGGTTTCTTTGGGTTACCTTGGTTTGTTCTTGGTCTTTTACTTGCTTCTTGTTCTTTTTATAACTTTTTGGCTTTCATCTTGATTGTACGTTCTTCTTTTTGATCGGAGGGCCCTGCTTTTATCATAGGCCAGTTAAGCTAGTTGTCCACTTGCTTTTGCTGCTGATTGTTGGATTCAAACCTATTGGATAGCTGGCATGTTTGTCAGGCGTTAGTGGCCAACTTGCTCTTCATTGTGATCTTTGGATGGGTTAGATCGAACGACTCTCCCTTCCACTAGACCCAATTTATGTCTCAGTGCACCTGACAATTATTCTCATCCGTTTGAGTGGGTTTCGATCAAAAAGTCCTCTCTATTTCAAGAGTAATGCTAGAGGTCCAAGGAGTTCTACCAAATATCTCACATAGGTGTGGGACCTACACCATATGGGTCCTACTATGAAGCATGCGATACTAATCTGAATTTGGTACAATACAGTAATGCGTCGATACGATAAAATCCAAAAATGGTAGGGTACGAGTATAGCTTGGTATGCTTGTAAAAAAATACTTATTTTTAATTTAGAGTAATGCAAAAATTAATTAAATGGTTTAATTTGTTAAGATCCAATCTATAATTAACATATAATGCCAAAAGTGCAGGTATAAATCAAAATTAAATGTCAATATATTAAATAACTTACAAACCATAGTTTAATTTTAAAATCATGCTAAGTATAAAACTAGAAATAAAAAAGAAGTCTAGTGAAAGGAGTTTTATCTTTGTAGTAGAAGAAAATATTGTTTTCAATTGAGATACGGTACGGCTTGAGTCTATACTAGGTACATCTGGGTACGCCAAAAATTAAGAAGAAAAAATTTGGGTACGTGTTTCGTGTACCCGGTACGTATGTAGAAGTACCATACGCCAGTAAGTTCCTGGTATGGGTACGATATATTTTTTGAAGTACCCAAGCTTCATAGGGGTCCTACATCTGTGAGACATTTGGTATAAATTTTGATAAAATTTTTAAAATCTCTTACATTTTTGTTATTCCAAAGATCTACCTTATCTCTATGCGCTTAAGTCGGATCTCATTTAAGTTGATATTTCTTTTAGGCCTAACACGTTTTCGAGCTTTTACCTTCTTTGAACTTAAATGTCCTTAAGTGTCTAGGTGGGGCGTGTGGCTTTGTTTGGTGCAGCTTTCGAAAGTTGATTTCACCCCTTAGTTTGAGTGTGGTGTTTGGTTAGAGTTTTTAAAAATTATTTCCACACCCACTTTGAAAACACGTCTACTCGGTCATCCTTCCGAACGTCCTCCAGACGTCTAGAATAGTTTTTTTTTTTTGGCACCTGTTATTTTTATATTTTAAATAAAAAATATTTTTAGAATTTTTTAAAATTTTTTTATGAGTTTTGAATAGAATTTTTGATTATGTGTTTGGTTATAGGTTATAAGTTATAAGTTTTTGAATCAAATTTCATATTGTAGACACCCTATTTTTGACCGTCCTCAAGACTTGGACGTCACCGCTTGAACACTCGGTGATCATCCATGTTTGTGTTCGTCTTGAGTTCCCGGAGGCCTTGGCAACACGCCTCGTCTCAGGACCTCTCGACTCAACTGTTTTGTGGTTGGTTTGGCACCAAACACTTGTGTGTTGCCTTTGAGGGGCAGGGAATGCCTTTTGAGGCATCCCCACACACCACCGGCCATGGCTTGAGGCCACCGGCTGTCTTTTGTTGCCGTCGGCCAAATCTTTGGCTGACCGGCCATAAGTTTTGGCCAAAGTCACTTTTGGCTGGCCGACCACTGTTCATCTGCTTTTAGCAGATATTTTGTGCCAGATGTGATAGCTGGCACCCACTTTGTTCCTCTCCATACACGTGTATGGAGGGATTTCCCTCTTGGATGGCTTGTTTTGGAAGCCTTACAAGAGGGAGTTGCCTATAAGAGAGGGCTTTTTCTCTTGGTCAGAGGGTTAGACATTTTTGGGCAACATTTTTAGGGTTTGAGTTCTAGGGTTAGGGTTTGTTCATCTCCCATCTCCCTATCTCTCTCTCTTGTGTGTGTTTAGGCTTAGATTTGCACACAAACACACACCACCACACCTTTCCTTGGAGCTGAGGCCCTTGAGGGTTGTTTTTAGAGTTTTGAAGTTGATTTCAACCTCAAGAAGCTGCTGGAGCTCCATTGTTGAAGAAGGTCTACAAGGGTAATCACTTTTCCCTTTTATTCCCCATTTTTGCACACCACTTTTACCTATCTTGCAACTATTTTTTGGCTTTGCATATAATACGTAAAAGTTCTTTTTTTAAGGCCTCTAAATAGTTTGTTAAGAGTGTTTTAAGCTTTGGGGTTGTTTGACCCCTCTTAAGCCTTGTTTGGCCCTTGTTTTGTGCCATTTTGTGTGAGCTCCGGGACCATAATGTTTGGGCCTCCTCACCACTGAAATCTTGAGGGATTTTAGAGGTGAGGATGGTCCCTTGAGGTCCTAGGAAGGAGAGGGCCACCCCCTCTCCTTGTTGTTCTTGAAAAGGGCACTTTTTGCCTCTTGAGGGAGCACCTAGTTTAGGTTCATGTTGGCCATGCCTTAACTGATTTTTATGTTTATTATGCCATGAAATAGCATTGAGTTTAGTTGGTTTTGGTACACCATGCTTGCTTAGCATACATGCCTTGTAATGCCATTTTGTTGCCTTAACATACATCTAGGTTTTAACCCTTGTTCAAGCATGCTTTAGGCCTAGCTTTGTGAAGCTTTCATGTTTATTTTGCCATGTTTAAGGTCTGCCCTGGTTGTTTTGGTTTAATTATAGCTTGCATTGCATGCCCCCTTTGCATTTTGGGCTTGTTGGCCTTAAGTATGTAAGTGTGCAGCATGCCTTGTTTGTATCATTTCAATGGTTTGGAACCACTTAACATGTTATTTCAGTCCTTATAACATGCCTATATGTTTGTATTTAATCCTTCTTCAATGTGTTTAAAGGTTGTTACCTTATGCCCCTTGTTTAGGCCTCGGAGTATGCTTGTACTTTTAGACCACTTAGATGCCATCTAAGTGCACCCTTGGCTTTGTTTAAGTCTGCATTTGACTTGTTTTAAGTCCCCTTAGCCTTGTGAGGTTTGGTGGACTTGACCTTGGTTTAAGCCTCCTTGGCTTGTCTTAAGCACTTGGGCCATTGTGGCATGTTTTGCTTGTCTTTGTTTAAATTGATTTGGCATCATCTTATAACATGATTTTAGAGCTTAATGCATGCCATATGTCCATGCTTGCATCCTCTTGAGTGTGCTTGAGAATTGCTCTTTAATGCTTGAAGTGTTGGAGATCATTTGCATGCATGTTTGTGTGCCTATTAGTCCTTCATTTTTGAGCACCTTGGCTACTGTTTTAGGCCTAGTAAGGGCTGCCTAAACCATGTTTAAGTCCACCTTTTTGCTTGTTGCATGTACTCCTTGTATGTTGTAGCATATTGATGAGGTGTTGCATGTTTGAACTTACATGATTGAATGAAGTCACATGCTTGCTCGCATGCTTAAACACCCACATTGTACCTTGCATGCTTATTGGTTGCATTGTCTCATGCCTTGCATGTTTTGTATGCTTCTTTGCATCTCCATGTTGCATGCTAGCTAACATGCTTAGGTTGCATTGTATTAGCATGCATACTTGGCCTCTTGAATTGCTTATGATAGAGGTTGAGTTCCCCTTGGTTTGATCATGTGCATTGCATTCCATATTAAATGTGCACACTTGGCTTCTTGGGCCATCATGCATGGAAATGCGCGATTGGTGGTCCGAGAACCAAGGTTTATGTCCCTTTGAGTCATAAACATGATATGGGGTGTGATTGGTGCATACATTGCTTGAAATGCATTGCCATGCCAAGTATTGCCCTTTGCTGCTGTCAAACCAGATTTTGTAGGAATTTTTGTCTGGTCGGCTAAATACAGTGCCGACCGACTATCATTTTTGGCTGGTGGATTAAATTCATGGCCGGTGACCATTCTACATGGTCGGTGGTGTTCTCCTTCAGCCGGTGGTGTTTCTCAACATCCAAAGAGTAAACCCTGAGGCTTTGGCAGTCTTCAGAGGAGCAGAGCAGGGAAAACAAAGGCATCTTGTGCATGGTGGCAGATTTCCGAGCAAAACCGAGCGCGCACTGCATTGGGTCTTCATCCTGGGACTGTTTATTGCTTAAATTAGATTAATTAATTTGCTTAATTAATTTAGTTGGTCTGTGATAAGTAATTAGCTAGGATAGTTGATTATTTATTCAGTCTGTATTATTCTTTCGGTCCTTCCGAGTGAGGGCAAGTTTGTAATAAGTGTGGGTGAGTGTGTGAATGTCTTCCAACCCCCACTTCTTTCTCCCTTTTACTTACTTGCTTTGATGGTTAGTATTAGGACATGTTTACTTTAGCATACCTCATGTTATGCATGCATGCATCATTTGTCAGTATTGCATGCACCGAGCTCGGCGCATCATGCTAATTGCATTATATTTCAAATTTAACTTGAATACATGCTTCCTGTGCATCTCACATGCCATCCTTAGATTAGCCGAGCCTATTCTAGTGATATTTTGCATGTGATGTATTAGGCACTTAACATGGACTTGGATCACGCATTGATCGCTAACATGTTTTTATTTTGGCATGGAGTACTTTGTAAGTATTTATGCTTTAGCATACCACATGCGTGTGAATGGTACCATGACAGCATGCTTACCATGTGGCTAGATGCTTATGTGATAAACTGCCTGAATGCCTGTGGGTGAAGGTTGGATTGTTTGAGTTGGAACAACTCGTTGAAATCCGTGTTTTAGCCTACTTGCGAGTAGCAAATTTCAAAACGTTTCCAAACAAACGGATATGCGATGCTTTGTTCCAAATTAGGCGATCTAGTCTATATTTGTTTTGCTGTGCGCATCACATAGTAATTCTAGCTAATTAATCGAAATAAGAACACATAATGTTTTCAAAATCGGATATCATGGTTAGTAGAGGCCGATCTTCGGATCAGGCGAGAGGGGGTGCTCATAGCTGACCTTCCCCAATCGTACCCAAGTTCCCGAGCCGAAGCAACTTTGGTGATGACGGACACATGGCCTTTGGCACCGAGTCAGGGTTTTCTAAATTTCCCAAAATAAAATATTTAGATGGTGACTCTGTATCTGGCAAAGCAGTCCATGTTTGGCACTTCTTTCAAAAAAATCTGTTTTTCTCAAAACGATTTGTCGGATTGGGACTCTTTGGTTCAGATTAAGAACCGACAGCAAAATGGAGTCCGAACTGTAGAGTGAAGCCCCAGGGCGCGTCTACACATATGTCACATCAAAAATTTCAAACTCAATTCAAAACTCATAACCAAACAAATTTTTCACACTCAAATCATAATTCCAAAACTCACAAACTCAAAATACAACTCTATTCTCTAATCATAATTCTAAAACTCTACCAAACGCTATCATATTTTTTTCCTCCGCATTAATTATAGTATTTATTTTATAAAAAAAGAATTTAAAATATTTGTTTTAGTGGTATTGCAGTGTCTTTACCAATGACAACAAAACAAGGTTTCCCTCTCTCTATTTTTCGTTTTTTGTTTTCCCCTCTGTCTTTATATTTTCCCTGAAACCAAATCCAACCTATATTTAGGGTTTTATAAATCGCACACATCTAGTGCAAGGTTTTACAGGGTTTAAGGAGAGAACAGCCATACTCTAGTCCCTCCTTTGAAACTTAGATCAAAGAACAATAACAGCAAGAACAAATGTTAGATCACATTCCTCAAGAGGTATGGATCGATATCCTCACGAGACTCCCAATCGAAACTCTCATTCGATGCATCAGCGTATCCAAATCATGGTGCTCTCTCATCACTACCCCTACTTTCATTTCCCAACACCTCAATCGAGCAACTGTTGCAAACAATGATCTCCTACTTGTTAGGAACTACCCTGACAACTCAAAGAAAGAACACTATTCATTACACTTCAATAACCACACATTCGATGCATACAAAACCCTAGATTTTCCATTCATGACCTTGAATCACTATTTTAGGGTAATTGGGTGTTCCAATGGGTTGTTATGCTCGTCTGATGATCAGTTCTGTTATAATCACACCGTGATTTTGTGGACTCCATCCATTAGGAAGTATGTGAACCTTCCGTGGCCTCATGTCATCTTTAATTCGCATGGTCCATTTATGCGTTCTATTGGGTTTGGCTTCAATGTTGCAATAATGATTACAAATTGGTCAGGGCTGTGCATCTCCAAGAGCCTTAGGGGTACAAGGCTCCACCCGAGGTTGAGATTTATGAGCTAAGCACAAGCTCTTGGAGAAGTGTTAATCCTATGGGCTTTCCTTATGTTGTTGGTGAACGTAGTTCGCAGGCTTTTCTCGATGGGGCTGTCTATTGGGTTGGGCATTATCTGAATAAGTTGGGTGGTCCTTCTGGTAGTTTGATTGTGTCATTTGATATAGGTAATGAAGTATTTGGTGTGATCATGGTGCTAGAGGGTTTATCTTTTCTGCCTTTATAGACCCGTGTTACCGTGCTTGAAGAATGTCTTTCTATGATTCATTTTACTTGGTCTTTGTATGGTGATACATGTTGCGTTTGGGCGATGAAACAATATAGTGTACCTGAATCTTGGACCAAACAAATCACTGTTGATCTTAAAGAAGGCTTGTGAGGAGTGTTTGGATTTAGAAAGAACGGTGAGGCATTAATGAAGAAAATAACTTCGTACCAAGAAATTGACACTTTGGTTTCATATGACCCCAAAAGTGAACAAGTGAAAAATCTCAGAGTCACTGGAAGTCCAATCTCATTCTATGTGGATAATTTCATGGAGACTCTAGTCTCACTGGACCTAGTAAATGGAGAATTTGGGAGGCATCCCAAATTGTGGATAAAAGAAGATGTTGAAGGGGAAATGGAAAGTTGAGGAAGAGCATGAAGAACAGGCAAGATACATACCTCTTAAATTATTATCCTTATATTGACATAGTCATACTCAAATGTCAAAGCTTGTCATTGCATGAATATTTCCTTAATTAAATGTTAATATGTTGCTAATTTGTTTTTTACTATGAGTTGTTTCTTATTTATCATCTCTTCCAAAGGACTATTATAGTGTTAACTATGACATTATGTAAATGTCTTATATGACAAAGACATTTTTTTTCCCATGTCAGGTTGTGGCTGAGTTAGAGGATCTGCAACGTCCTCAAAATAAACCCAAAGATCGTACATTCAAGATATCCATAAACTTAAGAGAATAAAGCATATTTCCATTTATCAGAGTATTAAGTACAAAAGTATTACATGTTGACAACAAAAGTAAATGCCCTACGGACTTACAACTTTCCAAGCCAACACTTGGTTACAAAAAGAGAGTACTAACTCAAATACACATTAAGCCCTTAGCTTGAATTTACATGTAATACCAAAAAGAGAACAACAAAAGATCTATCAGCCTCAAGCCTCCCAAACTACGTCCTTGGAGGTGGCATGTCACCTAAACCTGAAAATGATGTCCCATATAGGGTGAGCCACAGCCCAGCAGAGATATACTAAACCAGATATGAGCAATAACTAAAATATTAGCATCTGATAAATAGCTAACACTTATAAACCAACTTACAACACAATCCAGTTCCATGACAAATATACACATGTTTCATTTCACTTTTCTTTACTTAACCAATTCAATTCATAAACATAGCTCAGAACCTGGCTAAACAATTAAATGAGACTACAGCCCATATTAAAACACTTCCTTTATTCACAATTCAAATGAGGCTATAACTCATATCGAAAACACTTCCAATACTTCAATTATCTACGTTATGCAATGCAATTAGAATTTCGGGACTTTCACCCTGGACACTCCGGCCAACTTAATTATCAATGGAGTCCATCCCTTATCTCCTCCCAAAAGGGTTTGAGAGTCCATCCCCTATCTCCTCTCAAACCATGGAGTCTATCCCCTATCTCCTCCCAAACAACATACATATACAATGTATTTAACAAATATCATATACAATGATTAATCAATACACATATTCGATGTATTATTCCAACCGTCATATTCAATGACATCTCCCACATGATTAGTTCCAGTTTTCCCTAATCAACATACAGTGTCTACAACAATCAAGACTATCCTCCACCGATAGCCTAAAGCAGTTATCTCTAAACAGATAATAAATTTATCAAACAGATAAAATTCAACATTTTCATGGGTGAGTGATTAATTAATCCAACTACACCGTTCAATCTCATAATTTCCCAATTTCATGGTTTCCAACTCAATTTCATATTTCCCCAAATTAATTATACAAATTAATTTATCGCATTAATTAGGGCATTTTTTCCCATATTCACAAGGTTAACCCCAAGGCTCATATTTCACTCATAATTCATAAACAACCCCAATTTCAATCTCTTACACATATATGACTCATACATGGAAAACCCCTCTTTTGTAAATTACAAATCAAACCCTAACTTTTCCCAAAATTACCTAACAACACCATCTAATCAAAATAACTAAAACTTATGTCAAAACCCATAAGAAGGAGTAGGATATCCCTACCTCAAATGAAGAAACCAAATGGAGAAGATGATAAAAACTCGAGATGCTCCAAATCCAAAGATTTTCGGATCAAAGCGAAGCCCACACCGAGCTCTAACTTTTATACAAAGGAAATAGTGTAGGAGAACCCTGATCAAGAGTTCTTGTAGAGAGAAGTGGTGGTTTAGAGAGAGAGGCAGCCGTTCTAGGGTTTTAGAGACAAAAAGGAGATGAAAAAGTGAAGAAGAAACAAACTGCTGTGACTGATATATTCGAGGCTCGCTCGAGCGAAGGATTGGTCGCTCGAGCGACCAGACACAGATGAACCTCGCTTGAGCGCAGAAAGCCTCGCTCGAGACAATAATTTGAAGCTTCAGGTCTGCAACCCAGAAGCACACTCGAGCGAAGAAACTCAAAACATAGTCCTCGCTCACTCGAGCGAAGGAAAGCTCGCTCGAGCCAAGAAATGCAACCTTCAGGTCCAGAACTAAACGCAGACGCAAGCTCGAGTGCAAGACTTCTCGCTCGAGCCACCAGATACACCACTCAACTCTCGCTCAAGCGAAGGAACCCTGGCTCAAGTGAAGGAACTAAAACATAGAGCTCACTCGAGCGACAAAAGCCTCGCTCGAACGAAGACACCAAAATCTGGACAGCAACTATTAGTTTAAACTCACTACCAACCTGTGACAAACCTGCCCAACACATCCTAAAACTCAAATACAAAGAATTAAAGGACGGAAATGAAACAAACACAACAATACTCAACCACGAAACCCAAGTCCGGGACGTTGTACATAAAGGGGAAAACCCGGGATCGCTATAGGATCAAACTGATGAAAGAGGCAAACTGTGAATCCCTTCAAAGTACCATAATGCAATATTTAGCTTTTAGTTGTTTACCTATCTCTCTACTTTATGGATATAATATCTTTTTTATGTAGTTAACACCATACCTAAGTGAAGATGTATATTCTCTAATGTACTTTTTTGAGCGATGTGGGTGATAATTCTCCCCAAGTATCTAATTTGGAAGGAACTGATTATGTTTATCCGGTGACTTCTTTTATGCAATTCTTAACGTATCAAATTCTCTTCTATTATTATTTTTCATGCCAAATTGCTATTATATATCTTTGTGTGGGGTGCTTTGTAATTGTGAATGGAATTGACATTGACATGGTGGCATCTTTCAAGCTAAGCTTTAGATGATCTTAAATAGGAAATCTGAGGCTGGTACGAAGGAGATTTATCTTACTTGATAGCTCCAATTTATAATATTTCTGCAGTATCTATTATCGATAGTTTCGTGTTTGACAAAATTGAGTAAAGAATAGGGAAGAAGGATTTCTGGATTTATCTACAAAGTTGCATTATTATCTAACAAATCTACCGTTATTTATATAACATATTTGGATTATTCATACACGCTAGCCTATAAATGCTCTGTTTTTGCCTCTCTTTTCTTGCAGGAGAAGTGTTAATCTAAATGATTGCAGAGAAACATCATTTTCTTGTTACTTATATTATTTTTCTTTATTTTTCCCATTCTCTACATCTTTATGATTTCTATATGAATAAACACTTTATTTATGTTATTCATAACAGAAAGAGAGCATGCTTGATTAGTTACTATTCTTATGCAGGCAATTACGGTTCTTTTTTTTTAATGTTTAATTGATTTTAGCATGAATGCATTCTTGGAACTGTCCCAAGCTAGCTGTAAATAAAACAAACTATTATGTTACTCTATTACAAGTACCAAAACTAGCAACAAATGACAACATGTCATTTTATTTTCTTTTTTGATCCTCAATGGAACTCACATTCTCACATAAATGTAGAGTATGGAATTATGGATCATATCAACATCAATGGAATCTCACGATGTCTTAAAAAGTGATAATTGGAACCATAAGTTATCATTTCCCGTTATATTGATTTTTTTATTATTTATATTGTTATATTGGGGCTTTAATTTGTTGTGCACGTATAAATTATTTGTTGCATGTCATGTACATATGGGCATAATGGAATAGTGATGGTAGTAGCAATTTGGGAAGCATGGAATGCTTCTCTTTTCTCTGAGGGCAAAGTGAACTGATGGATTTGGTGAATTATTATGTCATTTATAATAGTATGATCCTTTTTGTTGGGTAAGCTTACTACCCTTAGCCCAACTACCTATTTATATCATCATTGTTTTGTTTTTATAACTGTCATTTCTGCATTAAGTAGTAAACATAATTTATGAACCAGGGATATTGAGTAGAGGCCGACCTTTTGGTCATGCAACATGGGTGCCTTATGTGTCATCTTGTACCTTAGCTCAATATCTAGCTCTTTGGTGACATAAAATGGTGCCTTATATTGGAGTCATTTGGACGATTTCGGTTACAAAAAACAAATGTCCACTTTGTCAATTAGATCTCTGATTTAATAGTTAATAGCTTTGTGGGAAATTGCATTTGTTGGCATTGGAAATAAAAGACTATAACTATGAATCATTGATGTTTGTTTGTGGCTTCCCGTATTATATCTTCAAGTCCCTTAGTTTGAGACTCTTGACCCTCAAAAAACAATAGAAATAAATGACTTTTGGACGATCTTGTTGGTGGAAGTGGGATGCAAACCACTTATGGTGATTCACAAAAACAAATACAATAGAGAGGATTTATAATCTAAAAACAGATTTATTTCACTCAAATATTTAGAGTACACAGAAGAGGATAAACAAACTCTTACTCTCTAACTCTCTTCTTTCTGCCACACTCTGATCTCTACCATACATAGGCTATTTATAGATAAACCAAATAATGTAAAACCATTAAATGCAAATGCAGCTAAGGCTATAAATTTCAAACGATTGCAGCCAACCATTGTTGAAAAACTTGATTTCAGCCTCCATGCTTCTATTATTAGCTAGGCCGGTGGAAAAGAAAGACTTTCATTATAGGTTGGCGATGAAGCAAGATTACTTCACAACATCCCCCCTTAATCTTGATTCTCCATGCTATTTCATCCCGAGCGTCATCTTCATTCTGTTGAACAGATCATTTTTCAATGGGTTCATGAAAATATATGCAAGTTGATCTTGAGATTTGCAAGGAAATAATGCCACCTCTTTATTTTTCACATTCTCTCGGATGAAATGATAGCGGGCGTCAATATGCTTACTTATTTCATGATAAACTAGGTTCTTTGCTAATGCAATTGCCAAACGATTATCAACATAGATCTCAATAGGATTTTCTTGTGGAAATCCTAAATGCTTTAGCACATTTCTTAACCAAATTGCATGGCACACAGTTGAGTTGGCTGCAACATACTCAACTTTGCAAGTTGACAGTGTCACAATGGCTTGCTTCTTGGACGACTAAGTGAACACTGTATTTCCCATAAAGAAAGCAAACCCAGTTGTACTCTTTCGTTCATCTGAGTTACGTCCCCAGTCACTATCTGAATAGTCGACAAAACTAAAATTATCAGTTGGTTTATAAAATAAACCATCATCGATTGTACCTTTGATGTAGCGAAGAATCCTCTTTGCTGCATAAAGGTGTGACTGATCTGGTGTTTCCATATATCTGCTAATCAGTTCTACTCCATAGAGTATGTCTGGCCTGGTGCAGGTAAGATACTGAAGACTTCCAACTAAGCTCTTGAAATAAATTGGATGCACATCACCTGTCTTTGTACCTTTTTTGAGCTCCATTCCACTATCTACAGAAGTGTTCACAAGATTGCAATTCTCCATTCCATATCTCTTTAGAATTTCCTTGGCATAACCACTTTGGGAAATAAAAATTCTATCTTTTTTTTGTGCCACTTCAATGCCGAGAAAATGAGCCATCAACCCAATATCTGTCATTTCAAATTCTTAGACCATGCTTCTTTTAAATTCTTTGAACATGATTGGATTGTTTGCAGTGAAAATTAGATCATCAACATAAAGACAAGCAAGCAACATGTTTCCATCAGCTTCCTTCTTCAAATATAGTGTGTGTTCATATGGGCATTTTTCAAAACCATTGTCATGAAAATACTGATCAATTCTAGTATTCCATGCATGCAGAGCTTGCTTCAATCCATAAAGCACTTTCTTCAATTTGTACTGTAACACCCCAAAAATAATATAATAAATCCAATTGTTATGTAGTAGATATAACAGAAATAAAATACTTTAATTCATCAGAGTTTGTTTATAAAAGTTTAACATACAGTCAAATGCCTTGTAGGCTTACATCTTCCCAAGTCATTGCTTGGTTACACAAAAGTGAGCACAGCTCATTACAAATAAAGCCCTTGGCTATACATATAACAAAACACAACAAATAAACTCTTGCTTCCCACAAGTTCCCCCACGTTATTGCCTTGGCGGAAGCATATCACCTGCACCTGAAAATGATTTTCCCATATAGGGTGAGCCATAGCCCAGTAGAAATAATCTAGCACAATATATGAGATTTAGCAAAGGTATAAGTACCACATGCATAAACAATGTCGGCACTGAAACATCCACCAATTTGTGTATTCATATGATACTAAGTTTAAACCTTAATCCATTTTCCTTCAATTCATTTTCAGTTCATCTATTCTTTTCAATTCATGAGTCAAGACCATTATCTTTCAATTCATTTCCAATTCATTTAATTCTTCTCAATTCATGAGTTAAATCCATATTCTTTCAACAACCAAACTGAGATTACAACTCAATGGTTTTTTCCAATCATACAAAACACACATAAACTCTTTAATCTGCCATTTTACAAATATTTCGTCCGCGGGAATTGGCAAGATTTTGGGACTTTTACCCAGGACACTCTGGCCAACTTATTTTCAATGGAGTCCATCCCCTTTCTCCTCCTCAAACAAACATACATATATAATGTATTTATAAACATAATCACATATAGAGTACATCCCCTTTCTTCTCTCAAACATGCATACATATACAATGCATTTATAAACGTAATAATACGTATGTAGTACATCCCTTTTCTCCTCCTAAACAAGCATACATATACAATGTATATAAAACGTGGTCATATTCAATGACACCAACAATGGATTAGTTTTAAATCACCGAATCCTCATGCAATTTCTACAACAATCATAGCTATCCTCCACCTATAGCCCAATACAATTATTTCTAAAGAGATATTTAATCTCAAGATAAATAGTTTATTCAAAACTTCCAAAGGTGTGAGATAATACATATCTAATTCCACCATTTATATCAATGATCATCCAATTTCACATTTTCAATATCAATTCCAATTGTTTATACAAAAGAATAATTTAATCAAATTAGGACAAAATCCCCATTTTTCCAAATATCAACCCAAATACCAAAATTGAACTATTTTGGCACAACCTGATCTTGTATTCAAACCCCAAACCCATGTATTTCATATTCATCAAAAACCCCTCTTTTCATTTCATACCCAAACCCTAGGTTTGTCCATCCTCTCTCAAATCTCATCATCTATACATAATAACAAATAACTAAGCTAAAAATCATATTAAAGTGTAGAAAATCCCTACCTCAAGTGTAGAAGACCCAATAACAAAGAAGAATTTCATAGATGACGAAACCAACTTCTACTTGGATCAAAATGAAGCTCTTGAAGCACTTTACATTTTTCTCAAAGACACTAGGGTGAAGAGATCCTTAGATCTAGGGGCATTTATAGAAAGAAGTCGAATTTTAGAGAGAGAAGGAGCTTATGTAGGGTTTTTGAGTGAAAAGAAATCAAAAAGTGAAGTAAAGCTGCACTGCTGTGAACTGATATACGCCAGGCTTGCTTGAGTGAAGGAATTGTCGCTCGAGCGACCAGACACAATAAGTCACCTCGCTCGAGTGCTAGAAGCATCGCTCGAGCGCAGAATACATAGCTTCAGAAGTTTTTTAGACGCACACCGTCGCTTGAGCGCAAAAAGCCTCGCTTGAATGAGGGACACTACCCTGCAAAAATGCTGGGAGCTCACAAAGCTCGCTCGAGTGTAAGAAGCCTCGCTCAAGCGAAAAGGCAAATTTCTAGACAGCAATAACTTGAACAACTTGCAACCAACCTGTTCCGAACATGCCCAAGACATTCCAAAACTCAAACTCAAAAGATAAAAGAAGGAAAAGACATAAATAACAATATTAAACCACGAGGCCCGAGTACGAAATACAACAAAGGTCGGGTCAAAACCAAAATCGCTATATGTACACTTTGTCTTTATGCCCATTATGAACATACCCCGAAGGTTGTTCAATATAGATTTCTTCTTCAAGAAAACCATTAAGAAATGCAGATTTCACATCAAGTTAATAGATCTGCCACTTGTGCTGGGCAGCCAAAGAAATCATTAGCCTAATAGTCTCCAACCAGGCAACTGGAGCAAACACCTCTCCATAATCAATTCCAGCTCTCTGCTTGTAGCCTTTTGCCACTAATCTTGCCTTGTAGCGTTGCACTTTGCCTTGTGCATTTTTCTTTTGTCTTGTATACCCATTTCACTCCAATGGGTTTATGCCTCTCTGATAGACTGGGAAGCTTCCATGTGTCATTTTTCTCAATGGCATGAATTTCTTCATCCATTGCTTTCTTCCATTTATCTTCTTGGATGGCTTCTGAGAAAGTAAGTGGATCACTATCTGCGAGTAGGAAGAATAAATTCAGATTTTCTCTTTCTGTAGCTTTATATATCTTCTACAAATTTCTCATTGTTCTTGGTTGTTTGAAAAAACTATCATCTGATGATGATGATGCATCACTTCTATGAGAAACTGGCGATCTAGGTGCAGGTATTCTATGTAGAGGAGTTTGTGGCTCATCTTGAACTCTTGGAGCTTCAACTAGCACTTCTAATGTTCCATCTTCAATCATAAGCTCCACATCTTTAACAGTTTCATCTTGATTCCAATTCCAAACTTCTTCTTCTTTTTCAAAGATCACATCTCTATTCATGATCACCTTCTGGGTGATGGGATTTTATAACTTGTATCCCATTATTATATCACCATATCCAACAAGGATACATTTCTCTCCTTTGTCATCAAGCTTGGTTCTTCTTGCTTCTGGAATCTTTGTGTATGCAACACAACCAAATACTCTGAGATGGTTGACACTCGGCTTGAATGAGCTCCAAGCTTCTTCTGGAGTCATGGAGCAAAGACTCTTAGTTGGACATCTGTTCAACAGATACACAGCACATGATACGGCTTCAGCCCAAAATTGTCTGGGCAGTCCCTTTCCTTTCAACATGCTCTTTGCCATATCTAAGATTGTGCGATTCTTCTTTTCAACAACACCATTCAACTGTGGCGTATAAGATGGTGTTGTTTGATGCTTGATGCCATGCTCTTTGCAATAATTCTCAAAAGCGTCTGATGTATACTCTCCTCCTTGATTTGATCGCAACATCTTAATATAGTAGCCACTTTGTTTCTCAGCAAAAGCTTTGAATTCTTTGAAGATGTTGAATACCTCTGACTTGTTTTTGAGGAAGTACACCCATGTCATCCTACTGTAGTCATCAATGAATGTAAGGAAGTATATATTCTGTCCATTTGATACTGGTTTCAATGGACCACACACATCGGTGTGTACTAGCTGTAGCGGTTTTGAGGCTTTCCAATTCACTTCTTTGGTAAAGTTTGTTCTATGATGCTTGCCAAGAATGTAGCTTTCATAGACTTCATTAGTATGAGCAATATGAGAGAGCCCTTTCACCATATTCTTGCTTGACAACAGCTTCAAGCTTCCAAAGTTGAGATGTCCAAACCTCAAATGCCATAGCCAGTCTTTGTCTTTGATAATGGCACTTAAACATTTTGCAGCATCATGTTGGATATTCAACACAAACATCCGATTCTTGGATATTCTCACCCAAGCGATCAAATTACCATAATTGTCTTTGATGGTAATATGACAATCTTTCATGCTAATGTCCTATCCTTTCTCTAGGAGTTGTTCCATACTCAAAATGTTGTTCTTCATGGCAGGAACATAATAAACATTGGAGATGTAATCATGATCTCCATTCTTGAGCTTGATCAAAATGTTGCCTCTTCCTTTCACTGGAGTCTTTGAAGAATCACCAAATGAGACTTGTGCTTGTACAGTCTCATCAAGCTCAACGAACAACTCTCTTTTACCATACATGTGATTACTGGTTCCCGAATCTAGATACCAAACATTGTTTTGGTTTTCAGTATCTCCATGGTGGACAAACAGAACTGTAGGTCCGCCTTTGTTTTTTTCCTGCTCGGCAAAATTTACTTGCTCTCTGGCTTCTGTTGTTGCTCTACTTCGGCATTCATTGTTGTAATACCCGAACTTGTGGCATTGGTAGCACTGAACATTGCTTTTGTCAAATCCTGGTTGGTTGTTATAACCACCTCCTCTTCCTCTTGCTCTTTCTCTTGGAGCAAAGTGTGGTGGACTTTTTTCTCCTCTAGCTGGACCTCTTCCGCCTCTTCCTCAAAAACCATAACTTCGGTTATTATAACCACGGCCTCTTCCTCGGCATCTTTGTGATGTCCTCCCTTGCTCATTTCTGTCATCTCCAAAAGACAACTTTGATTAAAAAGCTTTCTCTAAAGAACTTGAGGAAGTCTTCTTGTTGATCCTTTGTTCATGAATCTCAAGTGTGCCCATCAACTCATCGGTGGTCATGGCACTGAGATCCTTGGACTCTTCTATTGATATAACCACGTGCTCGAATTTGGGACTGAGTGATCGTAGAATATTCTCTATCAATTGAAGAGATTCCATCTTCTCTCCATATCTTCTGATTTGATTAACAATGATCAATGTTCTGTTGAAGTACTCAGAAATTGACTCATTCTCATACATGTGTAGCATCTCGAATTCACCACGTAACACCTAGAGTCGAACTTTGATCAGCTTATCAATTCCACAGTGTGAATTGTGAAGAATACTCCTTGCCTCTTTAGAGGTTGCTGCTGTTGAAATCTTCTCAAAGCTTGACTCATCAATGCCTTAATAAAGTAAATACAAGGCCTTTTTATCTCTCTTCCTTGAATCTTTTAACGTCGTCTTCTGAGTTTCATTTAAATTTCCTTTATCTTAGAGAGTAGTTGGCTTGTCATATCCTCGATCCACTAACTCTCACAAATCTTGTGAGGCTAGTAGGACTTGCATTTGAATACTCCAATTTTCATAGTTCTCCTTGCTAAGTTTTGGAAACTGGGGCTGAAAAAAATTGTTTGTGTTGGCCATTGGTTGACTTCCTACAAATTTTCAGGATGTAATTTGCAAATTCTGACCATACTAATGTGTCTAGAATATTCCAAATAGTTGGAAAACACTATTGGATCACCAAAAACGGACTTCAAACGGCTTAGATCTAGCCAAAATAGTTAGACGGTTCGGATCGGCAGAATCTGGAACTTTTGAGAAGCATCGGATAATTTCTCCGGATTGGCTGATATCAGCGTAAGGTCAGTTGCTTGGTGGCATGGCTTAGTTCGATCTGCGACTTGGCAACGCGGCTCCTCTCTACGGCTTGGCTTGGCTCTAATGGCATGGCAAAAAAAATAATTAGAACTGCTGCTGGTGAGTTTCAAACTCCCGCCCTATGTAATTTAGAAGCAATAGTAAACCACTTTTCCTAGTAGCTGCCTTGTGCTTTATATCTTAAGTTATGTTATTTAACGTAGCTATTGTTTACTGTGTCTGAGTGTAGACATCCCGGGAGGATAAGTCCCGTTTCTGTTCATTTGGGGCTTACTACAGTTCAGGACTCAAATTGTCACGGTTCTTAATCTGAACCAAAGAGTCCAAATTTGGCAAATCGTTTTGAGAAAACAGATTTTTAGAAAGAAGTGCCAAACATGGACTGCTTTGCCAGATACAGAGTCGCCACCTAAATATTTTTTATGGGGGAATTTAGGAAACCCTGACTCGTTTGCCTAAGGCCACGTGTCTGTCATCACCAAAGTTGCCTCGGCTCAGGAACTTGGGTATGATTGGGGAAGGTCAGCTATGAGCACCCCCGCTCGCCTGATCCGAAGATCGGCCTCTACTAACCATGATATCTAGTTTTGAAAACATTATGCGTTCTTATTCCAGTTATTAGCCTAGATTTACTATGTGATGCGCACATCATAACAAGTATAGACTAAATTGTCTAATTTGGAACAAAGCATTGCATATCCGTTCGTGAGTAGGCTAAGACACGGATTTCAATGAGTTGTTCCAACTCAAACAATCCAACCTTCACCCACAGGCATTCAGGCAGTTTATCAATTAAGCATTTAGCCACATGGTAAGCATGCTGTCATGTTAACATTCACACTCATGCGAGATGCTAAAGCATAAATACTTACATCGTACTCCGAGCCGAAACAAAGAACATGTTAGCAATCATGCATGATCCAAGTCCATGTTAAGTAGCTAATGCAACGCATACAGAATGTCACTAGAATAGGCTCGGCTAATCCTAGGATGGCATGTGGAATGCAACAAATAACACGTATTTAGATTTGAAATACTATGCAGTTAGTATGATGCGTCGAGCCCGGTGTATGCAAGACAAGTGAATGGGTGCACGCATGCATAGCATAAGGTATGCTAAATTAAACACGCCCTAATACTAACCATCAAAGAAGGTAAGTAAAAGGGAGAAAGAAGTGGGGGTTGGAAGACATGCACACACGCACCCACGCACCCACACTTATTACAAATTTGCCCTCGCTCGGAGGGACCAAAAGAATATAAAAATTAATTAACCTACAAGATAATTAAATAAATTATACAGACCACCTAATTAACTAACAAATCAATTAAGCTAAGGAAAGCATTGAAAGGCCTCGGGAAGAGGGATGCACGCATGCTCGGATTGGCTTCGCTCGGAAATCCAATGCCATGCACAAGCTGCCTCTGTTTTCCCTGCTTTGCTCCTCTAAAGACTGCAAAAGTCCCAAGGTACACTCTCTGGACACTAGGGGATGCCACCGGCCAAGGGGAATCATCACCAGCCAAAGGTAAGTGGCCATCGACCACAAATTGAGCTCTCGGCCACCAATTCATGGCCGGCCGGCACTGGATGTGGTCGGTCGGCCAAATCTTCCTACAAAACCTGTTTTGACAGCAGCAGAGGAAAAAAGATGGCATGGCAATGCATTTCAAGCTAATGTGTGCACCAACACCCTCCTTATCATGTTTATGACTCAAAGGAGGATGTTCCTTGATTCTCGGACCACCAATCGCGCATTTTAATGCGTGATGGCCCAAGGAACCAAGTTGTACATTTTGATTTCAAATGAATTGCAATGCACAGAAACATACCAAGGGGCTTTCAACCTCTATCATGGCTTGATCAAGAGGTGAAAGATGCATGCAATGATATGCAACCTAGACATGTGAGCTAAGTGTGCAACATGAGATGCAGACAAGTAAGCATGCAATAGGCACACAACCTAAGCAAACAAGTATGCAAGACATGGAACAACTATGCGAGCTAATCAAGCATGCAATGTGCAACTTAACCATACAAGCATGCAAGGTGCAACATGGACAACATGTTAGGCAACTTAGCCAAGAGAATGCGTGCCAAATGCAAAGCGATTGAAGCATGCAACACATGCAATAAGCTAAGTATATGACAACACACAAGGTGAGCATGCGACAACATGCAAACAATGGACTTATACCAATTTGGGCAGCCCTATACTAGGCCCAAAACAGTGGCCAACATGCTAAGTAATGAGAGGCAAAACACACATAAACATGCACATGTTAAGGCCTAAACACTTAAGCATATGGAGACAACTTTTAAGCACACTTAAAAGAGAATAACATGGACCTATGGCATACATTATAAGCTCTGAAATCATGTTATAAAATGATGCCAAATCAATCTAAACAAGGCAATCAAAGTATGCAAACAAAGTCCAAGGTCTAAGGCTCACCAAAGGGGTATTGAACTACCCTTATCAGAGTTGTAGTGTGTTAAAACAAAGCCAAAAACACAATGACATGGCATCCTAGAGGCCTAAACATGATGGCATACATGAACGCACAAACATGGAGCATGAAACACCAACCCTTTAAGGCCTTAAAGGAACACCAAATGCAAGCATACAAACACACCACAAGGATTGAAATGCCATGGCAAGTGGTTCCAAACCACTGAAACAAAGCAAGGATGGCATGCTAGAGGGGTCAATGCTTAGGGCATACAAGAGAGGTTGCATGGTAGCTATACAAAGCAAAGCATGGACTACCCGAATGACCAAAAATAGACCTTTAGCACATCAAAACAAGCACAAAAGCTTCACAAAGCTTGGCCAAAAACATGCTAGGACAAGGCTCAAAGCACAAAGCAAGTTAAGGCTAAAACATGGCATTACAAGACATGTATGCAAGGCATGCATGGTGTGTCTAAACCAAGTAAAAACAAAGATAAAACATGGAAAAATACTACCAAATACCTACTGAGACATGGCCAACATGAATTCAAAAATGATGCTCACACATGAGGCTTAAGATGGCAAGTTTGAAGACAACAAGGAGAGGGGGTGGCCCTCTCCTTCTTGGGACCTTAAACCACCATCCTCACCACTGAAATCCCTCAAGATTTCAGTGGTGAGGAGGCCCAAACAAGGTGGTCCCGGAGCTCACCAAAATAGCACAAAAATGGGGCCAAACAAGCCCTAAGAGGGGTCCAACAACCTCAAACAACAAAGTGACCTTAAACAACTATTTAAAGAACTGAAAAAAAAGACTTTTATTAGTTATATACAAAGTCTAAAAATAGTTGCAAGATAGTCAAAAAAAGCTATGCAAAAACGGGGAATAAAGGGCAAGAACACTCACTCTTGAAGAACACTTCCAAGATCACAAGACCAGACCTCTTCTTGGATCAAAACCAGCTCAAAAAGTCCAAGATCAACCCTCTAATGCCTCAGCAACTAAGGGAAGGTGTAATGGTAGGTGTTTGTGTGCAATAGTAAGGACAAACACACACTTAACTCACAAGGAAGGGAGGTATAAAGATAGAATAGACGCACACTTCTAACCCTAAAAACCAGACCTCTGGAGCTTTTTTCTAACCTTAGAGGAGGGAGGAGAGGCCTCCTCTTTATAGAAGATCACTCTTGCAAAGCTTACAAAACAAGCTTGGCAAGAGTGAAATCCCTCCATACACGTATATGGAGGGGAGGCAAAGGTGCATGCCACCTAGCACAGCTGGCATAAAAATATCTGCAAAAGCAGATGCACAGTGATCGGCCAGCCAAAAATGCTATTTTGACAAAATAAATGGCCGACCGACCATCTAGAGTGCCGACTAGCCAAACATCTGGCCGATGGCAACAAAACACTGGCCGGTGGCCTCAAGCCATGGCCGGTGATGTGTGGGGATGGCCCACAAGCCATTCCCTGCCCCTCCAAGGCAAAACACAAGTGTTTGGTGCAAAACCAAACACAAAACAGTCGAGTCGAGAGATCCTGAGGCAAGGCGAGTGGCCGAGACCTCCGGGAACTCAAGACGAACACAAACAAAGAAGATCATCGGGTGTTCAAACGATGACATCCAAGTCTTGAGGACGGTCAAAAATGGGGTGTCTACACTGAGTCATCTTCTTCCTCTGGTTTGCAAGTGCGGCGCGTAGTGCACGTCTCGGCGCGTGAGAACGGCATCAACTAGCGCGTATGGAGCATGATACCTCCTCCTGGCTCAGTTTCTGACGCGAATTTTTGCAGTGTGATCATCTCGATGAGACCTACACATGGGTGTAATCAAAAATTGATTTCAACAACCTTGATTTTTGGGCAAGTTTTGAACTGATGCTCTGTTCTTGAAAATTTTGCAAAATGTCTGCAAATTCAAGCTACCTTCGGCTCTGATACCACTGTTGGTGGGAGTAGGGTGCAAACCATTTGTGGTGGTTCATAAAAACAAATACAGGAGAGATGACTTATAATCTAAAAACAGATTTATTTTACTCAAATATTTAGAGTACACTGAAGAGGATAAACCAACTCTTACTCTCTAACTCTCTTCTTTCTCCTACACCCTGATCTCTATCATACATAGGCTATTTATAGATAAACTAGACAATGTAAAACCATTAAATGCAAATGCAGCTAAGGCTATAAATTTCAAACGATTGCAACTAGCCATTGCTGAAAAACTTGATTTCAGCCTCCATGCTTCTATTCTTAGCTAGGCCGGCGGAAAAGAAAGACTTTCATTATAGATTGGCGGTGAAGTAAGATTACTTCATAGCAAATCTCACTCATACATTCATAATTAACATATGCTATTTTTTTATGGAAAGTCGCACAATTAAGATTTTCCATGCATAGACACAACCATAAGTTCTATTGTGAGGAAGACAATATGATTGCCACAGTGCAATTACCAAAATACCCCTAGCGACTAATTTGGTTTTTTAAATTTTAAAATAACATTGCTTTTTAATTAGATTTCTGTGTTGATAAAATTGGAATTTTTGGAATCTTAATCTATGTTAAAATATGAAATTTTAAAGGAAGAAAATCTTAGATATTCACTATTTGATTGTTATAAAATTGGATTTGTTGAAAGCTTGTTGATCTATGTTGAAAATTAAATTGGGAGAATTACAAATCAATTCTTTCAAAATTAATTACTAATACATGGAAAATTTTATTATTTTAATTATTAAAATTTGCATAATTTATCATTAATTTATATTTCTTTTAACAAAAATATACGGAGTTGTTATTTTTCCTATTAAATTACGGGAAAAATGCATAGTGAAATTTTGTTGTTCTCAAATATGAAATTTTAGTGTGCACCGACAATTTTATACTTTTCTTTTGGTAATAAGTTAAAATAGTTAAAAAGTTAAAAAATTATTATAAAAAAGTTTACTATTTTCTCTACTTTTCTACATATCTTTTTGTAAAAGTCAAAAATCAACTAAAAGAAACAATTCCCAAATGAGAATTTTCTTTTAGTTTACTCACACCGATCACGACATTTTCTCAATTTTCATATCTAATTCTTTATGATTTTAAATGTAAAATTTAAATAAACAACATTCAAAACAAAAATATTTTTGGACATTCATAACTATATATATTTAACATGTATTTGAAATAGTTTTTAAAAACTCAATTCAAGTGCACACCCTCAAAAGAGTGTGTACCATATATAAGTTATGACATTTATCGTGTTGATTATCACACATGCCATAATCAAATCTTTTCTAGTCATAATTTAAAAAAGTGATGAGTTATGACCAAATAGCTATAATCAAAGACTTTTCGAATCATAATCAAAATAATAATCATAATAGGTTATAATAACTACTATCATAATGAGTCATAACTAACACCCCCAATGAGTTATAACCAAAAACCTTTAGTGATTTTTTTTTTTTAGCATAAAAAAATTATGTCAAACTTTTTCTTCTCAAATATTTGTAGTCGAAAATATTTAAAATGTTTTTTTTTTAATATTTGTTTTAGTGAATTTTTTCAAAATTTTCAATTTTTAAAAATTTATAAAAGAACCAGAAAATTAATTTTCTTTTTATAAAAGATTTATTTATATATGGGCGAATTACACTAACAGTCCATGTAGTTTAATGTTTGTATCACTTTGATCCTTAACTTTTTAATTGTAATACATTTTATCATGAATTTTGAATCTTGTTTCAAACAAGGACAATCAAAAATGTTTTCTTCGCAAGCAGTTCATTTCAAGGGCAAAATCGTCATACAACTTATTTTGTATTAGTTAACTTATATGTTGTTTGAAATGTAATGGCTAGTTTTTAATAAATAATGTTGGAACTTTCTTTATTGTAAAGTTCTGTTTGATTTGATTTTCAAAATCTATTTTCAAATTTTTTTCTAAGAAACTAAAAAATAAATTGGTGAAAAAAATAAATTAAAAACACATTATTTTTATGTAATTTTATGTTTTGGGAGGGTAGAATAATTGTTTTATTGAGAGTGTAAAAAATAATTATTTCATTTCATTCTACCTAAATCAGTGGCATTCCACCTCCATTTCAATCAATCAAACATTATTTGAGATTATTATCCAAAAATAAGAATATTCTTCAAGGAAATTAATAGAATAAAAGATTAACATTCCGTTTGTTTTGATGAATGTGCCTAATAATTTTATTAAAAAAAATCATAAGAATTATTTTCTTGTATTTAATTTTTTTAGATAAGTGCACTTATTTGGGTCACATCACCTCTTTACTTTTCTGCATATATTTTCATAAAAAGTCAAAAAATATACTTATTTAGATTATCCTAAACAACCCCTAAGAGCATCTCCAATGGTATTTGCTAAAATAGCATTGTTATTGTTATAACTTGGCAATGAATAGTGTTATTTTGTCAAATTATAGAAATGGTACTCCAATGGTTATATGTTATTTTGGCAAATCTCAACTAACTTTCTCTCCAAGTTTGTAGGTGTTGTTTGGATATAGATTTTTTAGTAATTTTTTTTTGTGTGTTTATTTTTTTTCTTTTGTGACTTTTTTCAATTGCTTGTAAAAACAATTATATATTTACATTATACCGGACTAGACAAATATAAAAAATAAAAATAATAATTTTTTTTAAAAAAAAATTAAATATAATTCATCTCACCAAAAAATATACCACTAAAAAAAATTATTAACTACATTAAAAAAATAAACAACCATCTTCAAATCTAGGCAGTGAGCTTGAGTTTGACCCACAAGAATGAGAGGAGGTTATTGTAGTATGGAGGATATTTTCAAGGGGTCAATGATGGAGATTTCAATGGGTCGGTGTGATAGAGGTTCTGCTGGACTAGTAGTGGAAACTGTTATGATGGGTCGATAGCGGTATAGAAGATGAAGAAGATGAAGCCGAAGCATCTTCAAATCTAGGTATTTTTTTAATATAAATTTGCTTCATATTTATTTTTTATTTTTTTATTTTTGCTTGAGATTGTTTCAAATTTGGAAATGTCAATTGTGCTTGACATTGAGATTTTTTTTTATTGAAATTCCTGAAATTTGCTAAAATAAATATAAATTTTTTTATTGAATTTTTTTTTTGGGGCCTAATTCTGCCTGATTATGAAATTTATTTTCAAAATTTATTATTTTGTTGCTTTATTTTTTGGTGAATTTTGTTTCCGTTTTGGGAGTTTTTGCTGAGAAGGAGGAGGGAGGGAGGGAGGGACGGACGGACGGAGGAAACGGTTAGTTTTGGTAAGTTGGCACATTTGGTAGCTGCTAAAGTTTGTGTCAAATTTGACACAAGTTTTGACATTTGTCAATTATAACAACTGCCGAAACTTACTATTGGAGAATCACTTTTGCCCCACACCTACTATATTATAATGACCTTAAAACTAATACTTTAATAGTTATATTAATGGTAATAGTGGTTGGGGGTAGTGGGGTTGCGAAGGGGGAGGTGGTGGAGCGACAGAAGTAGAGATAAAGGGTAATTCATTAATTTTCTAAATAAATAAATAAAAATATGTTTTATTTTTTTAAATATAATTTATTTTTGGTATTATTTACAAAAATAATAGTCACGAATTTTGTATGAGAATCAATTTTTCCCATTATAGCCGAGTACTTCTAGAATATCATGTGACATTGCTTATGTGATGGTCCAAATCAATAGCGTAGTGAAAATTTTTATGAGCGAAACATAAAACTCAACTTTATTAAATAAATGAGAGACAAAGAATGACTTAATTAGTGTAGATTGCAACTTTTCACTTGTCAAGAGTACCAGCTCCATGCAAGCAATGACATATAATAATTTTGCACTTCATTTGATTCAATACAATGCATTTTTTTTATCATTATTTTAGTAAATAAAAAATAAAATAAATATTTTGATAGATAAATTTTTATTCCACTTTAGTCCAATAAATGAATAGCAATGCTACACACATAAAGAGTGGAACACAGAAGCCAAACACAAAAAACTGTTCACTAGTCATCCACTCGAACAACTACTAGAACGAAAAGCTAAACAACTGTTCACTAGTCGTCCACTAGAACAACTACTAGAACAATTACCTTGACATTGTGTATGCAGAAAAAAAATGGCTTGAGGTTGATAAACATTTCATAGCGTAAGATAAACATTTTGGCGCCAATCGAGCCCTAATAAAGTGAGGTAGAGGTTTCTCTCATCATCTGTGTGTGCAAACGATAGGTGAAGAAGAAGAAATGTCGGACTATCTACCTGAAGAAGTGTGGATTCGTAATATCCTTCCAACACTATCCATCAAAACCCTCCTTCGATGCACAAGCGTCTGCAAATCATGGTACTCTCTCATCACCAGCCCTAGTTTCATTTCCACACACCTCAATCGAAACAAACAACAAGACCCACCATTACTACTGCTTAGACATTGCTCTGAGCGTCCTAGGAAAGAGCATTTCTCAATACACCATGACAATCCCACACTCGATGACTATGCTGAGCTTAATTTTCCATTTCATAGCGTAAATTGGTATTTCAGGATTGTGGGTAGTTGCAATGGTGTGGTTTGCTTGTCTGATGATCACATGTGCTATGTACAGACCATCATTTTATGGAACCCATCAATCAGAAAATCTTTTAACCTCCCAAGACCCAATGTTGTTTTTCAAACCCATGGCCCTTTTATGCATTCAATTGGGTTTGGGTTCGATTCAATCAATCATGATTGTAAAGTGGTTAGGGTTACCTATGTCGAAGATGATGATGGTTTTGACATTGTTCCACCCGAGGTTGAGCTTTACTCGCTCAGCAGGGGATGTTGGCAAAGCATTAGTTATTGTGGTCTTCAAAGCATTATTCCTGAGCGATCACCACAGGTTTATATCAATGGGGCTGTACATTGGATTGCATATGATCGGAAAACAAATGGAAGTATTCGCCGCAGTTTGATTGTGTCTTTCTATATGTGTAATGAGCTGTTCCGAGAGATTTTTCTACCAGATAGCTTGGGCCCTCTTGGGATAGACATAGAGATCAATGTATTTGGGGAATCACTTTGTGTGATGCATGATGTTTTTTTATCTGGTTCTAACCAAACATATGACATGTGGGTGATGGAAAAGTATAGTGTGGTTGAGTCGTGGATGAAACTATTTGCTATCGTCGATTATCAGCAAAGTTTGGGGCCGGTTATTGGGTTTAGGAAGAACAGTGAAGTCTCGTTGGAAAGAAGTGAAAATTTGGTTTCTTATGACCTTAAAACAAAAGAAACAAAGAATCTTGGTATCCATGGCGTTGGCTGCTTCTTTTATGTGGCTACCTATGTTGAGAGCCTGGTATTAGTCAGGGGGTTGAAAGGACTCTCAGGGAGGCATGAATCTGTTAATGAAACTGAGCAAAAAAGAACAGCAACAAAGAGTAGGAAGAACAGGCAACATACATTTTTAATGGGAACAAAAGGCAAGTTAAGATTCTTACTTGTTCTTGATTAGTTTAATGCTATTGCTTTTCTCTGTGTTTCGTACCTGAAATAGACATATGTCTACTTTGAACACCAAAACTTTATGTTGAATCAAGGCAACATCTTTTTCATGCTAATCCATTGCCATGACTTACTGGCTATGCATATATTATGTTCTAGGAGAAAATGAAATTTACGTGGGTAGCTCCATTGGGAGTAATAGTTTCTTTTAACTTTGGTATTATTTCTTTTCTTATGTGTATTCTCTTGTGTCTTAGGGTTTTGGGTAGAACGAAAGCTCAAGGTCAAGGTCAAGACAAGGAAGCAGGGAAAGGTGGGAGTGGGAAAATAATAGAAGTGGAGGCATTGTGGTAAAGCCATTCCTTTATTAGTTACCTGTTTGCAGATAGTATTGAACTGGATATGTGTAGTGAAGTCTTCTTTCAAGAAATATGTATTCGACTATGATATTTTTATACTTTTGGTACATTTGTCATCCTGTAGATTCTATGTTTAAAGTATTACTTTACCATTTATATCTGTGATTCTGTGATGATGTTATTGTCACTGCAATCTATTTCTTGGGTGGCTGAATTTATATTTACTAGATCAGCCCTGTTTGGTGAGGGTGGTGGTTTTCATGATAAGCGTTGAGAATTTGATAATTGTGATCCGCAGTTAATTAACCTGTGGCTAGTTTTATGAAGATGCATACGGGGCTTTGGTTACTCAAAATTGTTGTGTTTTCAGTGTGAAGATTTTTTGGAGGGAGCCCATATACGTCCTCATGCCGTTTGTCTGCTAATGAGCTTGAAAAGCATAAATGTAATTTAGTGCTTGTATTCTACATTCTAGGATCATGAAACAATTGTGAACCAAAACACCTTTTCATTGTAATCAGATCTGTTTTTGTAAAATTATCCTTTCCATCCAAGGTAACTTTCTCTCAGCTGGAGAGATTGGTTTAAAGCTGAGATTCAATGCTGACTTGCTCACTATTTAATGAAAAGAACTTCTAACATCTTGAAATGGTAATTTTTGGATTGGTTTTGTTTGTAATAATTTGGATTGGATAGTTGTGAAATGTTTCTCAACCCAGTTCTTGCAATTTAATTTATGGGATTCCCTGTGGAAAGTTTTAATTTTTAAAGGGAACTATCTGGTTTCCCAAATTATGTTTATTTACTGAAGCTCTAGCTTGGAACTTGATCATCAATAGTCCTCCTGCAACTCATATAGAGCTTTTAAACCTTAAAAAAAAATTGCTTTCAAATCATTCATTTGACAGGAACTTCCAAAAGTGACGTCAGAGAAAATTGTTAGGTTTTTATTTTTGGCAATCCCGTTTGACAAAACTCCTTTGAGTTGTAATTTTATTCACACTTTTATTTCAGTGAGGCTATGAGTTTATTAGATGCGAATCCAAACCCGAATCGAGCCATGCAAAGAAGTTTGTGATGTTAATGCTTTCAAGATTGCCACTTCGCTGATTATTGCCCGGTCAGCTCGTGGCCGAAGCAAAATTCAAATTTGCATTCAAAATTGCATGTCAGCCGTTGCTCGCTCGAGCCAAGGAGTGCTCGCTCGAGCTAAGGCTTGCTCGCTCGAGCCACGGAATGCTCGCTCGAGCCAAGGATTGCGTCCATACAAAAACCTGAAGAAGTGTATACCTCGCTCGAGCCAAGGATCCGTCGCTCGAGCCAAGGCACTAGTAGAAATCATGAAAATTACTCTCCTCGCTCGAGCCAGTAAAGCTTCGCTCGAGCGAGCCTCAGAATCCGGATTTCTCAAGGAGTTTGTTTTCTTCCCAATCTTGGATTACTTTTGGTTCTCTATAAATACTTGGTTTTCTCCCAAAACTAAGTAATTGATTGAAGTCCTCTAGATCTTCTTTTTGGTTCTTAAAGGTTTATATCTGGGGATATTTTGTTATTTTCTTTGATATTTTATTGAGTATTCAACTCATGGTTTAAAGAGTGTACATCAAAGATTTGTTTGTTATACACAAAAGAGAGAGTTGTTCTTCGCCAGAATTTCAAGAATTCGAGCCTGAAGCTTTGGAGGGAATCCGGAGTGGCTCATCAGAAAGACAATTCTGTGCTGAAGATGGGGTTGGAAGAGGCACATAGAGGTTGGTTCAATTAGGCGTTGTGAATTCGCTAGATAATTGAGAGTGATACCTGCGTAATTCCTTTATATCTTCTTAGTGGATTGTTCTTGTGGCTGTTGCCCGTGGTTTTTTGATCACAATTGGAAGGTGTCCAATTGTGGTTTTTCCACGTAAAATCTTTGTGTCTCTTTCTCTTGATTGTTTGATTGGGATTGTTATATTCTGCTTAAAATTGATACATAATCACAAATCAACATCTAGGAGGTTTCTAGATTTTTCAAAAATGTTTTGAAACTTTTGAATTTTGATAGTTCTTGTGATGCCCCAAATTTTTTTTTTTTTTTTTTTTCTTCTTTGAGACATCATAAGACTTTAACTAACAATAACTTACTAGATAAAATTTTAACTACTAATTAGGAAATTTTAAATTCTTACATAGTCAAAGTCTAACAACCAAATAAAATTACAAGTTCACACACAACATCACAACATAGTTAAATACTAATACAAGAAATAACATGATTTTATTTTGATAAGATCTTGACTCTAAGTCAGCCAAGGTTCGATATTGGCAGCCGCTCCAATTTCAACCTCAGTCCCCTCTTCAACATAATCTGGCATGAAACGCCAGGGCAACCAAATATATGCCATGAGTTTTGCAACACAGTAAGAAAATATAACAAACCTACCATTCTTTTTCTTTTAAGAGAAAAATAATAAGGTTCTAAACATGAGATAACAATATAATTGTACACATAAATTACAATCATTAGAATAATTTTAGTAATTTTAATAAATTAGGTGACACTCGAAATCTCACCAAAGAAATTTAACTTACCAACCACTAAGTATGGCAACGGTTAATTTGAAACCCTCCCTTGGTCAAATATTTAAGTATTACCAATCGTAACTACCAGAGATGCCCACGTCCGGAGTTATATACCCAAGTAGTGGCATCTGTGGTTTGCCCCAAGGAACCGGTCTGCCAGGGGTACGTAACCTCCCTGTGTGCCACCTGCACATCCATCCTTATTCCAAAACCGAATACCGAAAATGGTTCAAATAAGTCCCGTGCCATCTTAGGATTTCGCGACACAATTTACACGAGAATTCTCAAAACCAGGGCTCACCCTGAACAACCGGTGTTAACCGTCAACCCTTAATTTTGTACACTCTTTAAAACTAATACTCACCCTAGACAACTGGTATTCACCGTCAATTGTTTAACTTTGTACATACCGTTATTCATAGATCAAACCCATAATCTAAAAATTTATCATGAAACTAGACTTCTCAAGTCTCATCTTTTAGTTAGACATTACCATATTTGGCATAGTAGAGAATTTTAAATAATTTTTCAAATACATAGTAAAATCTGTCTCACAGTTTCAGATTTAGTTAAAAAATTGTATCAATTCGTAGGGAGCTCAAAATTTGTTTCCAAAATTTTTTGAATAAACTAGACATCATTATCAACAACTTTGTAGAGGAATCATCTCAAAATTTTGAGTATAAAATTATCTAAAAATTCGGGTAACATGCCGGCAGATTCAAACACATTATTCTCAACACAGTTTCAGATTAAAAATTTGTATAAATTCGTAGAGAGCACAAAAATTGTTTCTAAAACTTTCTGGACAAACTAGATATCATTATCAACAACTTTTTAGAAGAAATCATCTCGAAATTGTGAGTGTAAAATTATCTAAAAATTCGGGTAACAGGTTGGCAGATTCAAACAGATTATTCTCAACACAGCTTCAGTTTTAATTAAAAATTTGTATAAATTTGTAGAAAACTCAAAAATTGTTACCAAAATTCCTGGATGAACTAGACATAATTATCAACAACTTTGTAGAAGAAATAATATCGAAATTTTGAGTATAAAATTGTCTAAAAATTCGGGAAAACATGCTGGCAGATTCAACACAGTTTTAGACAATGTATCAAATGTACATAATCTGAAAAATTTCAATTATATAAAAAAAATGAGAGGGTTGAGAGGGTTTTCTTACTTACTGGTAGGGTTGAAATGGAATAATGAAATGGTAGGAAAATATGTAACCTCAATCTCCTCCTCTTCTTCCACCAGAATTCCCTCTATTTGGGTGTAATGGTTTATGCTTAGTCTAGAAATATGAACTCTCTGTGCATAAATATGAACTCTACTAGATGCAATTTAAAGACTCCCTCCGAGGTTAGCTCTCTCTCTCCCACTCTCTCACACATTTTTTTTTTTTTTCAAAAAATTCCATTCCCTTTCTCCAATTTCTAAGAGCAAGCTTTCCCTAAATTTTATAAGCTTTTCCCTAAATTTTACCAGCTTTCCCTAAATTTTATGGCTTTCCTAAATTCTAAAAGATAGTGGGTTTGGTAGGAGCTGTGGGTTGTTTGCCCACGGTTTGTTTGTTTGTTTGTATTTATTTATTATTTATTATTTATATTTATTTATTTATTTATCTTTTTTTTTTTTGTCTTTATTAGTGATAGAATTGGGTTTATTTAACACTAATTTTTATACTATTATATATATTAGGTAGATTCTGAATACAATTAATTAATTTAGTTATTTATTTTCTTTCAAGAATAATTTAAATATGGGTTTTCACAATCTACCCTCCTAAAAAGAATTTTGTCCTCGAAATTAATTCGTACCTTTAGACTCGAAAAGTTGAGAATAATTGACACGTATCATATCTTCTCGCTCCCACGTTGACTCTTCCATCCCACAATGTCTCCAGAGAACTCGAACTAATGGTATAGTTTTACCGCGTAATTTCTTCTCGCGACGATCTAAAATCTTGACAGGCTTTTCTTCAATTGTCACGTCTTCATCAAGATTAATCTCCTCCCAATTGATGATGTGAGAAGGGTGTGGCTCGTATTTCCGTAGCATAAAGACTTGGAAAACATTATGTACTCCAGCCAGTTGAGGCGGTAGAGCCAAACGGTACACCACTTCTCCTATTTTGTCCAAAATTTCGAAAGGTCCAATGAAGCGAGGTGACAACTTTCCTTTCTTTCCGAAACGAACAACTCCTCGACGAGGCTGTATTTTCAGAAACACATGATCTCCAACTTTAAATGCTAAAGGTCTTTTCCTTTGATCTGCATAGCTTTTCTGCCTACTCTGAGCGGTCTCGAGCCTTTGCCTAATTAGTTTCACATCCTCGATAGTTTCTTGAACTAACTCTGGCCCTAAAAGGGGTGCTTATCCGACTTCAGTCCAACATATTGGTGATCGGCAAGGCCGTCCGTACAAAGCTTCATACGGTGCCATACCAATACTTGCTTGAAAACTGTTATTGTAAGAGAATTCGACTAGTGGTAAATGTTTCTCCCAACTACCTTTAAAGTCCATCACACAAGCTCGAAGCATTTCTTCTAAAGTCTGAATTGTTCTTTCTGATTGACCGTCAGTTTAAGGGTGAAAAGCTGTACTAAAACACAACTCTGTACCCAAGGCCCTTTGCAGACTTTGCTAGAACTGTGACGTAAAACGAGAATCACGATCTGACACTATTGAGACTGGTACTCCATGCAATCTAATGATTTCTTGAATAAATAATCAGCTTAAAGATTCGAGTGTGCCTGCTGGTCCTATTGGTAGGAAATGTGCCGTCTTAGTTAATCGATCAACCACCACCCAAATGGCATCATGGCCTTGCGGCGACCGGGGTAGTCCCGTTACAAAATCCATTGTTATGTGTTCCCATTTCCACTTAGGTATTGGTAAAGGTTGGAGTTTCCCTGCCGGCCTTTGATGTTCTGCCTTCACTTGCTGACACGTCAAGCACTTAGATACGAATTGAGCAACGTCCTTCTTCATTCCACTCCACCAATACTGTCGCTTAAGATCCTGATACATCTTGTTTCCTCCCGGATGGACTGCAAAAATTGAGTGGTGAAATTCTTTAAGTACTTCGTCTCTTAATTGTTTGATGTTTGGTACAAAAATTCTACCCAAATACCTTAAACTACCATCTTGATGGAGCGTCCAATCCGGTAAAAATTCCCTGGACACTAATCGGGCCTTGATGGAGTCGATCTCCTGATCAAATCCTTGGGCTTCCAACACTTTGGTAAGAAGTTGGGGTGTTGTAACTATTGTAAACAACCTACCCTTCCTCTCTTGAGTCTCTGGTTGTAACTTAAACTCATTCATAGTGCTTACCATTTCTCATTCTTTAATTGATATGTTGGCTACAATTGCTCTTGTCTTTCGACTTAGTGCATCTGCTACAACATTAGCCTTTCCGGGATGATAAGACAAGGTAAATTGGTAATCTTCAAGGTACTCCATCCAGCGTCTCTACCTCATGTTCAAATCTCTTTGTGTGAACAAGTACTTCAAGCTTTTGTGATCGGTAAATATCTCAAATTTTTCGCCATAAAGGTAATGTCGCCAAGTCTTAAGTGCATAGACCACAGCTGCCAACTCCAGATTGTGAGTAGGATAATTTTTCTCATGATTCTTCAATTGTCTTGATCCGTAAGCCACTACCTTCCTGTTTTGCATTAACACACTACCTAACCCTTCTTTAGAGGCATCACAATAAACAGTGTACCCAACGTCGCGTTCGGGTATGATTAATATGAGAGCGCTTGTCAGTCTCTTCTTGAGTTCTTGAAATGACTGCTCACACGCTTCGTTCCATTCAAACTTTACTCCCTTTTGCGTTAGGCATGTCATCGGCTTGGCTAATTTGGAGAAATCCTGAATGAATCTCCTATAATAACTTGCTAATCCCAAGAAACTACGACTCTCAAACGTATTCTTAGGTTGTTTCCACCCCATTACTGCTTCTAGTTTAGCAGGATCCACTGATATCCCTGATTCAGATACAACATGACCTAAGAACTTTACTTCCTTCAGCCAAAATTCACATTTGCTAGCTTTAGCATACAATTGGTTTTTTCTTAGAATTTTCAAAACGGTCCTCAGATGTTGCTCGTGATCTTCCTCCGATCGTGAGTATATCAAAATATCGTCAATGAATACTACCACAAATTGGTCCAAATAGGGGGTAAAAATTTTGTTCATTAAACTCATGAATACCCTAGGAGCATTCATCAAACCAAATGGCATTACCACAAACTCATAGTGGCCATAACGGGTTCGAAACGCAGTTTTGGGTATATCTTCTCCTCTGACACGAAGTTGGTGATATCCCGACCTAAGGTCAATTTTGGAAAAGCATTTGGAACCTCTTAATTGATCGAACAAGTCATCAATTCTAGGTAAGGGATATCGATTTTTAATGGTGGCTCGATTTAGTTGTCGATAATCGATGCACAATCTTAAGGTTCCATCCTTCTTCTTCGCGAATAATGCTGGCGCTCCCCAAGGAGACGTACTTGGTCTGATAAACTTCTTACTCAACAGTTCTTGCAACTACTCCTTCAATTCTCGAAATCCAGCTGGCGCCATACGATGTGGTGCTATTGAAATCGGTGAAGTCCCCGGTTGCAGCTCAATCGTGAAATCTACATCTCGTTTTGGGGGTAATCCTGGTAATTCATCAGGGAAAACGTCAGCGTACTCACATACCACATGGGGTAATCCTGGATCCTCTCGATTTTCGCCTTCCAAAATTAGGCTTGCCAACCATCCGGTTAGTTGATCATGCCGTCTCGACTTGCGACACGTTGGAGTTAGAGAATCTTGTCTATCTCCTTTAAATTGGACTTTCGTGCCGTTAAGGGAGGATGCTGTCACTGTCTTATGGTAACAATCAATAATGGCTTGATGAACTGACAACCAGTCCATTCCTAGGATGATGTCAAAATCAGACATATCCATAACTCTTAGATCACAGATCAAATATGAACCGGAGATTTCTAGCTCACAAGATTTACATACTAGATTTACTCGGGTTTGCCCTCCTAAGGGTGAAGCGACACTCATAGCTATCTCTAGCGCCTCTGGCTTTAAACCCAAACTTGTCATACATGCAGTGGATATAAAAGAATGCGAAGCCCCAGAATCAAACAATACTTTAACCCAAGAATTCATAAGGATTAACATACCTTGAATTACCGATGGGTTATCAACATCTTCTTCTTCTTGGAGAGCATACATTCTCCCTACTGCCTGTTGGTTAGTCCCTCCTGGTTTTTTTCCATTTCCAGCTCCTTGTGGTTGTGTTCTTGGTCGGCCTGCATTCTTAGAGGCTTGAGGCTGCCCCTTGTTGGTCTGGGTATTTTGAGTAGGCTTAGAACCTTGCCCTGGTTGGCATTTGTTGTATGGTTGTGCCCCTTGCTGATCCATAAAATACTTTCCACCTTGAGGACACTCACTTCGATGATGCCCCTGTTGACCACATCCGAAACATCTTCCGTTCCACTCACTTACAAAGTTTCCTTCTTGCTGGTTTCCTCGATTCTGCCTTTGTTGCTGCTGCATCCCTTCGGCATAAGGTGCTGGCGCAGGATGGTTTTTGGTGTTGCGAACTGAGCCTCCTCCACGTGGTTGGTTGTTGTTCCTTGATCGCTGATTTCGAATGTGTTCGGAATCTGCTAACTCTCGTTCCACAATTAAGGCTCGATCCACCACTTGAGCATAGGTAGAGAGTTGCACTGCGATCAATTTTCCTCTAATGTCTGTGTCCAAACCCCATTCAAATCGCCTAACCTTATCCTCTTCATTTGCTACTATGGCTGAAGCGTATCGTGAGAGAGCTTCAAAACGGTTCGCATATTGAGCAACTGACATTTTTCCCTGTTTCAGTTGGAGGAACTCTTGAATCATTTCTTGTCTTAGCGAGTTAGGAAAATACTTTTCCATGAATAGGTCTTCGAACTGTCTCCAAGTTAATGTCTCTACTTGTCGAGTACTTTTGATCATTTCCCACCAATGATCTGCCTCTCCTTCCATTTGAAATGCCGCCATGGTCACTCTATCTTGTTCATTCCAGATGTCAGAAGTATCTAGCAACTTCTTAATTTGTCTTAATCAAGCTTCAGCTTCATGGGGGTTTGGTCCACCAAGGAATTTGTGGGGACGTAGCTTTTCAAATTTTGCTATCATTTCCAATTTGTTTTGATCTTGGTTTCGGGGTGGTATATTGCCTACCCTATCAGCAATCGCGTGTATAATTCGAGCGACATTGCTATCAGGCACTCCATCACCATTACCGTTATTATTATTTCTTGTTCGTCCAGCCATTCTGCATGATGGGATTTTCTTGTGATTTATTCATTCATTTATTTATTTATTATTATTATAAGTTGCTATATTTATGTGCAAGGATGGTTAAAAAAAAACTTCATTAATTAGATTAGATAAACTACAATTAGCAAAATACTAGTAAAACATAGAAAAGATTAAATAACATACTACGGGCAAAAGATAGCCCCTACAATCCGAGTTAACTCTTACACTCACAATTCTAAACTAGGCAATTTTACATGTAAGCATACAAAACAATCGGTTAGCCTAGTTTATAATTCCGTTAAGACCCCTTAAAATAGCCAAGGAAAGTCTCTCCACACAAGGGCTTCCGGCTCCCATGTGGCTTGGAAAAGTCCCATGAATTTGCCATAGCACCCTCACGAAGATAGCAGTTTCGCAAACACGATGCCCTAGTAGCATCACCGGCTCCTCCCGATAGATCCTCCAGTCCCTGAAGTCCACTGACCCATCTCTCCTCACAATTCTGCTTGGGTCGGGCATGATATACTGAAGGCTCCAAAAGTCAAAAAGGTCGCCCACTCTTTGGGTGAAACCATCCGGAAAGGGGCCTAGTTGATATACCCAGGGAGTCTCTTGTCTTAGAATCTGGATAGGTCCGATATAGGTGCCCACGTAACTCTCATTTTTCCAAGCACAACCTCCCAGGGGATAAAGTCTGACATCTACAAAAGAGCCAATCTGCAACCCGTTTTGCACATCCCAACCCTCAAACGTGGCTCCTATATCTCCAGGGTTCCCCTCGGTATTGCCTTCCATAGACTTATCCTCAGTGTCTGACTCAATCACAATAACCTCCGGGGGGTTGTATATTGGTACAACTTCTTCAACTTCTTCAGACTCAGGTTCAGGGTCAAGCTCAGGCTCAGATTCATAGTCTTCTATAGGCATCTTCACTTGGGTCGGATTCTATGGATTCATAGTCTTCTGTAGGCATCTCCACTTCTTCACTTGGGTCAGATTCTATGTCATAGTTTTCCACCGAATTTTCCTCGTTAGAGTTAATGTCTGATGACCCTGGCATCCTACAATTAAAAAGATTCTAACTTAGTTAGGTCACCGAGAATTACAAATTAACTTAAGGTTTTCTTAATTGTAAAAATAATAAACTACTACCCATGGCCCAAAGGTTCAAACCTAGGCTCTGATACCAAGCTGTGACGCCCCAAATTTTTTTTTTTTTTTTTTTCTTCTTTGAGACATCATAAGACTTTAACTAACAATAACTTGCTAGATAAAATTTTAACTACTAATTAGGAAATTTTAAATTCTTACATAGTCAAAGTCCAACAACTAAATAAAACTACAAATTCACACACAACATCACAACATAGTTAAATACTAATACAAGAAATAACATGATTTTATTTTGATAAGATCTTGACTCTAAGTCAGCCAAGGTTCGATATTGGCAGCCGCTCCAATTTCAGCCTCAGTCCCCTCTTCAACATAATCTGGCATGAAACGCCAGGGCAACAAAATATATGCCATGAGTTTTGCAACACAGTAAGAAAACATAACCAACCTACCATTCTTTTTCTTTTAAGAGAAAAATAATAAGATTCTAAACATGAGAGAACAATATAATTGTACACATAAATTACAACCATTAGAATAATTTTAGTAATTTTAATAAATTAGGTGACACTCGAAATCTCACCAAAGAGATTTAACTTACCAACCACTAAGTATGGCAACGGTTAATTTGAAACCCTCCCTTGGTCAAATATTTAAGTGTTCCTAATCGTAACTACCAGGGATGCCCACGTCCGGAGTTATATACCCAAGTAGTGGCATCCGTGGTCTGCCCCAAGGAACCGGTCTGCCAGGGGTACGTAACCTCCCTGTGTGCCACCTGCACATCCATCCTTATTCCAAAACCGAATACCGAAAATGGTTCAAATAAGTCTCGTGCCATCTTAGGATTTCGCGACACAATTTACACGAGAATTCTCAAAACCAGGGCTCACCCTGAACAACCGGTGTTAACCGTCAACCCTTAATTTTGTACACTCTTTAAAACTAATACTCACCCTAGACAACTGGTATTCACCGTCAATTGTTTAACTTTGTACATACCGTTATTCATAGATCAAACCCATAATCTAAAAATTTATCATGAAACTAGACTTCTCAAGTCTCATCTTTTAGTTAGACATTACCATATTTGGCATAGTAGAGAATTTTAAATAATTTTTCAAATACATAGTAAAATCTGTCTCACAGTTTCAGATTTAGTTAAAAAATTGTATCAATTCGTAGGGAGCTCAAAATTTGTTTCCAAATTTTTTTGAATAAACTAGACATCATTATCAACAACTTTGTAGAAGGAATCATCTCAAAATTTTGAGTATAAAATTATCTAAAAATCCGGGTAACATGCCGGCAGATTCAAACACATTATTCTCAACACAGTTTCAGATTAAAAATTTGTATAAATTCGTAGAGAGCACAAAAATTGTTTCTAAAAATTTCTGGACAAACTAGATATCATTATCAACAACTTTGTAGAAGAAATCATCTCAAAATTGTGAGTGTAAAATTATCTAAAAATTCGGGTAACAGGTTGGCAGATTCAAACAGATTATTCTCAACACAGCTTTATTTTTAATTAAAATTTTGTATAAATTCGTAGAAAGCTCAAAAATTGTTGCCAAAATTTTTGGATGAACTAGACATAATTATCAACAACTTTGTAGAAGAAATAATATCAAAATTTTGAGTATAAAATTGTCTAAAAATTCGGGCAAACATGCTAGCAGATTCAACACAGTTTTAGACAATGTATCAAATGTACATAATCTGAAAAATTTCAATTATATAAAAAAAAAAATGAGAAGGTTGAGAGGGTTTTCTTACTTACTAGTAGGGTTGAAATGGAATAATGAAATGGTAGGAAAATATGCAACCTCAATCTCCTCCTCTTCTTCTACCAGAATTCCCTCTATTTGGATGTAATGGTTTATGCTTAGTCTAGAAATATGAACTCTCTGTGCAGAAATATGAACTCTACTAGATGAAATTTAAAGACTCCCTCCAAGGTTAGCTCTCTCTCTCTCTCCCACTCTCTCACACATTTTTTTTTTTTTTTTTCAAAAAATTCCATTCCCTTTCTCCAATTTCTAAGAGCAAGCTTTTCCTAAATTTTATAAGTTTTTCCCTAAATTTTACAAGCTTTCCCTAAATTTTATGGCTTTCCTAAATTCTAAAAGATAGTGGGTTTGGTAGGAGCTGTGGGTTGTTTGCCCACGGTTTGTTTGTTTGTATTTATTTATTTTATTTTTTATTTTTTATTTATTTATTTTTTTTGGTCTTTGTTAGTGATAGAATTGGGTTTATTTAACACTAATTTTTATACTATTATATATATTAGGTAGATTCTAAATACAATTAATTAATTTAATTATTTATTTTCTTTAAAGAATAATTTAAATATGGGTTTTCACAGTTCCCTTTGTTAAAATGATGGGAATTATGAATTATAGGTAAAGAGAAGTTCAATACATTCTAGGAAATTTAATTAAACCAGAATGCAACTCTTAATTTGGAAAATAAATAGTCTTTGTAGACAATGTAGAATTACTCAAAATCATATTATATTCGGTAATTATGGTTTCTTTGCATGATATAATTTTTTTGCACTTAATTGTTGAATCTGATTCAATATAAACTATACATGATCTTCACAGGGACAGACAAAGAAACAGGTGAGGAAAGCTCTGCTGCGGGACTGTCATCAGCTCCTACATAACTTCCACAGAGTTAGCTTTTGTTTTTTGATGCCTCACCTTTTTTGTATTCTCTGTAGAACAGAGACTTAGAAAGGCCTCCTTTTATTTCATTTTGTTTATAAAACCTCTTAAACTTTCATTAATCTATGTATTATCGTTTGAGTAGTGATCGGGTTTTCTCAGGAATATTGATGGAGTCATGATTAATAGTATGACTGAATCATCCTTTATCCCTTGAGGATCCTCGTTGCTTGATTTATATTCTGTTGGGAGTAGTTAGTTTGGTTTTAGTGATAAAATAGAGCATTTAACAAGAAGGAAATGTATAGAAGGTTAATCTCCAAGATTGAAAGAGTGTGGCAAAGCTTGTAAGTTAATGGGGCAAACAATTGGGTTCTATATTTTACCTATAAGGCCATCTTTGATTGGTGGGTTAGGTTGGGTGAGTTATAAGTATAGTCGGTTTGAGTAATGATATTATTAGAATTAGGGGTGTTTGTGGTTCGGTTGCGGTCAGAAAACCTTCAATCCGCCATCTGTTTGTTAGATTGGCTGATTGGAAAAAATCAATCCATATCCTTTCGTCGGATTGATGGATGTGGATTGAGCGGATTGGCAGATTGACGGATGACTAAGAATCGGTTTGGCAGTTTAAACTTTTACAAATTTTGAACATAATACAACTTATCAACATTTTTTTTTTTTATTTATAACAATCCAACTCAACATAACTAAAAGATTATTAAGTAAATTGTCAAATAAAAATAATAAATACATATAAAAAAATTATGCATTATCAAAACTATTTTATTACTTAATTTTTTATTCAAAAACCATTTAATTTAATTTTTTTTTTAAAAATGGCAAAATAAGCTTTATTTTTCCACACAAAAATACCAAATATCAACACTTGCCATTTGATAAAAAGATTTCCAAATTGAAAATACAATAGATTATCTAAACTCTTTTTCAATTGAAAGTATAAACAAAATATCTAAACAAATTGAAAACACAAAATCTTACAAATTACTAGAGGTGTTCGCAGTTTGGCTGTTCGGTTGTTGCCAAAGGAACATCAAATCTGTTATCCGTCTAAAACTAGGCAGATTAGAAAAAATTAATCCACAATCGTCTGCTTGTTATCACGCATCTGTTCAAAATGTGATAGATCGATTCGGTTTAAACGGATCGGAATATCTGCTTCTCACTCCTAATTAGGATGGCGGCTTACATTTATTTGTGGACTAATGGAAGGATATTTGTTTATTAGGATTGCATCTATGAAATTATGTAAAATAAAATTGTTATATATAATTTTGTTATTTTTATAAAATAGGAGTATGATTTTGTTATTTTTATAATTTTGTTATTTGTGCACTAATTTTGTTATTCTTAAAGAGTATGATAGTGAATCATAATTGTCATGAGAATATTAATCCCACAAAGGTGGGGCCATGAGATTGCTAATTCAATCATACTCTTTAAGAGGCTACGCAAACATGGCCCAATGACATTGTCACATGGTAAAAGATTTGTAATTTTACCATCGCGTGCACTTTTTAGTTGCATATCATATGTACATTATTATAAAAATGTATAATTTTATTATAAAATTTTATAATATCAATCATAAAATGTATAATATCGTCTCAAATTAACGTAACAAAATATTTATAATTTTATAATTGATGTTAAAAAAGTTTATGACTTGATTAAGATATTCTTTATTATATTAATTTATAACGAGATTACGCATTTTATAATTAACAATATAAAATTTTATGATAAAATTATACATTATATGATAAGGTGCATATCATAAGGGAGAACACCTTTAACATTTCTCATATTATATGAGACTTCCTCTCAACCCATATCTCTATTCTCTCTCATTATGTCAATTTTTTTTTCTTCTACCTTTGAAAGATTTAAAAAGTAACTATTTTGAAAAATTATTTGCTTTATTAAAGATAAATTCTTTCAAAATTTTCAAAATTAAAACATTTGTAATAGAATCAGAAAATTACTTTTTGTTTTTGAAAAAACTATAAAAATAAAAAAATAAAAAATAAACTAAGCCTGTATTTGATTAGGAATTCGAGGAAAGATTGAGAAAGAGAAAAAAAAAATAATAAAGAAGCGTATAAAATTAAAACAAATATAAGTATATTTTATTTATATATTACCTATTATTTTTATTTTCAAATGCCAACCAAACAAAGAAACATTTTGCCGGCAAACCAGCCCTAATTTCCCAAATCGAAGAAGTTTCCTCTCACCATCTGTGTGTGCAAACAAAAAGGGAAGAAGAAGTAATGCCGGACTATCTACCTGAAGAAGTTTCCTCTCATCTGTTAGGGAAAATCGATGAATCCCCACAAGTAAATCAATCAATGGGAATATAAACTAATGCGGAAAAATTAAATGAAAGGCAACACAAGAATTTTTACGCGGTTCCCTCAATGTGAGGTACGTCCACGGGATCGAAATCCGATTCCACTATCAACCAAATAAGTTCCAAATGATTACAAACGATACATTAATGGTCTCACAAAACCACCCTTAGGTGAATTCCAAATAATCAAAAATAAACAAGAGGAAATACCTCACCAAATAGATGAACCAAAATCTTCAGAACCAGAGTTGAAGAAGATCCAAAATAACGAACCAAACACCAACCGAAGATGCTCCAAAAAACAAGCTTCAAAAAACCAAAATTGAACCAATGTATGAAACTTCGGCACTGTTTCCAAGTGTGTAAGCCGCCGCACCTTACTTTTCTTATGTATTGGACCAAAAATAATATATATATATATATTATTAAATCTTGAGTTTTTAATAAAACCCTAATTGTATCCAAGTTGAATTGGGCCTCCACAAATATAATATATAAAAATATATTATACTAAACCAAGCCAAATTAAAACTCTTTTTCCAAAACCAATTGGGTCCCACACTCCAATAAAGAGGTATACCCAACAATTCTCCCCCTACCGACTTAGGTGGAGATATCAACCATACCCGCCAAAGTTCGACACTTCAAATGTTTATCCCTCGACAAAGTCTTAGTCAACATATCCGAAATATTATCATCCGTGTGAACCTTTTCGAGTTGTAACAATTTCGAATCTAACACATCACGAATCCAATGGTATCTCACATCAATGTGTTTCGATCTCGAATGAAAAGTAGAATTTTTACTCAAGTGAATAGCACTTTGACTATCACAATAAAGCACATACATTTCTTGCTTCAAACCCAACTCTTGCAAAAATTTCTTCAACTATAACTCTTATTTGCAAGCTTTTGTAATGGCAATAAATTCAGCTTCGGTAGTTGAGAGAGCAACACATTTTTGTAATTTAGATTGCCATGCCACAGCTCCCCCTGCAAAAGTCATCAAATACCCCGAAGTAGATTTCCTAGAATCAACATCCCCAGCCATGTCAGAATCTGTGAATCCATCAAGCATCGGCTTCCCATTCCCAAAACACAAACACACCTTCGAAGTCCCTCGAAGATATCTTAGAATCCATTTTACCGTTGCCCAATGTTCTTTACCCAGATTAGAGAGAAAACGATTCACCACACTAACTGCGTGAGCAATATCCGGCCTTGTACAAACCATGGCGTACATCAAAGAACCAACTGCTGAAGCATAAGAAACTTTCAACATCTCTTCTTTGTCTTTCTCACTTGTAGGACATTGATTCGAACTAAGCTTGAAGTGACCTGCAAGTGGACAACCAACCGGCTTTGTTTTATCCATGTTGAACCTCTCAAGAACTTTCTCAATGTAGCTCTCTTGAGACAACCAAATCAGTCCCTTTTTGTGATCACGAACAATTTTCATACCAAGTATTTGCTTTGCCGGTCCCAAATCTTTCATAGCAAAAGACTTGCTCAACTCCAATTTCAACCTGTTAATCATGGTAGAATCTTGACCCACAATTAACATGTCATCAACATAAAGAAAAAGAATAATAAATTTGCCATCCGGAAAATTTTTCACAAACACACAATGGTCCGAAGTGGTTTTAGAAAAACCATTATTCATCATGAAAGAGTCAAATTTTTTGTATCATTGCCGTGGAGCTTGCTTGAGACCATACAAACTTTTCTTCAATTTGCAAACAAATTTCTCTTTCCCTTTCTCCACAAAACCTTCCGGTTGCTCCATGTAAATTTCTTCTTCAAGATCACCATGAAGAAATGCGATCTTCACATCAAGTTGTTCAACTTCAAGGTTCATACTTGCAGCCATGCCAATTACAACCCGAATAGAAGACATCTTTACAACCGGTGAGAAAATCTCGTCAAAGTCAATGCCTTTCTTTTGCCCAAAGCCTTTCATAGCAAGACGTGCTTTGTTCCTTAGATTCTTCTTATCATTCTTTAATTTGAAATCCCACTTATTTTTCAAAATTTTCCTCCCCTTAGACAACTTCACTAAATCATAAGTGTGATTTTTAAGTAAGGAATTCATCTCCTCTTCCATAGCCTTTTTCCAATCATTTTTCTTTGCATGCTCAATTGCTTCTTAGTAGCTCTCCGGCTCCCCTTGATCGGAAATCAACACAAATTCATTGGGATGATACTTTCTTGAAGGTTGTCGGTTCCTTGTAGATTTTCTTAACTCAAGTTGTGGTGGCGGTTCTTGAGTTGGATGCTCTTCCTCAATTTTTGGCTCAACTTCATTAGGATTAGCATCATCCTCCACATCTTCAATAGGTGGCTGCACATCTCCCCCATTTTCATCATCAACTGAAGATGAAGGAGATGGATCCAGATCAATGAGATCACTAGTTTTTGGCTCTGGTTGATCACCTTTACCAAAGTCTTCAATTGTTTGGTCTTCAAGAAACACAACATCACGGCTTCGAATGACTTTCTTGTCGACCGGATCCCATAATCTATACCCGAACTCATCACGTCTATAGCCAAGAAAAATACATTGTCTTGACTTACTATTAAGCTTGGACCTTTCATCCTTTGGAATGTGAACAAAAGCTCGGCAACCAAACACTCTCAAGTGCTCATAAGACACATCTTTGCCAGTCCAAACTCTTTCAGGAACATCACCATTCAAAGGATAGCAAGGAGACAAATTGGTCACGTCAACCGCTATACTCATTGCCTCACCCCAAAAGGATCTTGGCAATTTAGCTTGTGAAAGCAAACACCTTGTTCTTTCTACAATGGTGCGATTCATCCTCTCGGCAACGCCATTTTGTTGAGGAGTCTTCTTAACTGTCTTTTGGTGCCGAATACCTTGGCTGCGACAATACTCATCAAATGGCCCAATGTATTCACCACCATTGTCTGTTCGGATGCACTTCAATTTCTGCCCTATTTCTCTTTCAACCATGGCCTGAAAATGCTTAAATACTTCTAGAACTTGATCTTTAGTTTTTAGTAGATAAGCCCAAACTTTCCTTGAATAATCATCAATGAAAGTAACAAAATAAAGTGCACCACCATGTGTTCTAACTTTTAAAGGACCACAAACATCCGAATGAATTAACTCCAACACATTTTCTTTTCTAGAAGCAACATTTTTATGAAAAGAAACTCTATGTTGTTTACCCGCCAAACAATGAACACAAGTTTTAAGATGTGTACCTTTCAAACCGGGTAGAAGCTCTTTCTTGAACAATACTTGCAGCCCCTTTTCACTCATGTGGCCAAGTCGCTTGTGCCACAATTTGGTAGAAGTATCATCTTCAAGTGCATTGACAACACCTTTACAAATTTTTCCTTGCATCGAATAAAGTGTATGAGTCTTTTTGCACTTAGCCACCACCAAAGAACCCTTTGTGAGCTTCCATATTCCATCACCAAATTTGTTGTTGAAGCTTTCATCATCTACCTTCCCAGTAGAGATTAAATTAAGGCGAATGTCAGGAACATGCCTCACATCTTTAAGCAACAATTTGCAGCCCAAATTTGTTTCCAAGCAAACATCACCCATGCCGATAATCTTGGACAAACCTTCATTACCCATTCGAACAGAACCATAATCTCCTGCAGTGTAGGTAGTGAAGAAATCAACTCGAGAAGTCACATGAAAAGAAGCACCAGAATCAATTACCCAACTGCTCTCTTGCCCCACCAAATTGATACAATCATCTTCACAAACGACCATGATATCATCGGTAGTAACTGCTGTTGTGTCTTCTTGCTTCTTATCCACACTTTTGTCACGCCTTTTCTCTTTATTCTTGAGCTTTCGGCATTCTCGCTTCATGTGCCCTTTCTCATGGCAATAATAACACTCAACGTCTTTCTTTGAAAAAGAACTATCTCTTGACTTGTCACGGCTTTGATCACGACCATAAGGAGTCTTACTTCTCCCCCTTGTTTTACTTCGGCCTCTCACAACAAATGCTTCCGAATGAGAGGTACCGGCTGATTTTCTTCTAGTTTCTTCATTCAATAAGCTACTAGTGACTTGGCCCATTGTGACAACTCCATCGGGTGCCGAATTACTAACTGTCACAACCAAAGTCTCCCAACTTTCGGGTAAGGAACTAAGTAGCATCAAAGCCTGCAACTCATCATCAAAAATAATTTTCATAGAAGCAAGTTGGTTAACGATACTCTTTATTTCATTCAGATGTTAGGAATAGGTTTGCCCTCTTTATATTTTAAATTAACCAACTTACAAATGTAAAAGCTTTATTTGTGGCTGATTTTCTATCATAAAGACTCTCTAATTTTTTCCATAAATCATGTGCCGAAGTCTCAGTGGCAACATGATGAAACACACTGTCATCAATCCATTGACGGATAACACCAACGGCTTTTCGATTAAGCCTCTTCCACTCATCATCTTTCATATCAGCAGGTCTGCCACTATCACCCTCAATGGGTCCATACAAGTCTTTACAAAATAATAGGTCCTCCATTTTAGTTTTCCAAGTTACCCAATTGCTTCCATTGAAGCTAGACATACGACCCACATTCCCCTCCATTGATTTACACAAATAAATAAATCCAAATAAACCGTAAGCTCTGATACCAGTTGTTAGGAAAAATCGATGAATCCCTACAAGTAAATCAATCAATGGGAATATAAACTAATGCGGAAAAATTAAATCAAAGGCAACACAAGAATTTTTACGTGGTTCCCTCAATGTGAGGTACGTCCACGGGATCGAAATCTGATTCCACTATCAACCAAATAAGTTCCAAATGATTACAAACGAGGCACTAATGGTCTCACAAAACCACCCTTAGGTGAATTCCAAATAATCACAAATAAACAAGAGGAAAGACCTCACCAAATAGATGAACCAAAATCTTCAGAACCAAATTGAAGAAGATCCAAAATAACGAACCAAACACCAACCGAAGATGCTCCAAAAAACAAGCTTCAAAAAACCAAAATTGAACCAATGTATGAAACTTCGGCACTGTTTCCAAGTGTGTAAGCCGCCGCACCTTACTTTTCTTATGTATTGGACCAAAAATAATATATATATATATATATTATTAAATCTTGAGTTTTTAATAAAACCCTAATTGTATCCAAGTTGAATTGGGCCTCCACAAATATAATATGTAAAAATATATTATACTAAACCAAGCCAAATTAAAACTCTTTTTCCAAAATCAATTGGGTCCCACACTCCAATAAAGAGGTATACCCAACATCATCACCAGCCCTAGTTTCATTTCCACACACCTCAATCGAAACAAACAACAAGACCCACCATTATTGCTGCTTCGACATTGCTCTGAGCATCCTAAGAAAGAGCATTTCTCAATACACCACGACAATACCACACTCGATTACTATGCTGAGCTTGATTTTCCATTTCACGGCGTAAATTGGTATTTCAGGATTGTGGGTTGTTGCAATGGTCTGGTTTGCTTGTTCGATGATGACAGGTGCTATGTACACACCATCATTTTATGGAACTCATCAATTAGAAAATCTTTTAAGCTATGTTTGGTAATTTAGGAGAGAAAAGAAAAGAAATGATTACTTAAGTAATAAGAGAAAAGAAAAGAAAAGAAATAATTGTAATTTCTCTCCTTTTTGTTTGAATAAGTAAGAAATAAAAGAAAAGAAATGATTGTGATTTCTCTCCTTCTTGTTTGGTTAGATTTCATTAAGAGAAAAGAAAAGAAATTATTTTATGTTATATTACCAAAATAACCTTTTTATATTTTCAATCATTTTATTTATTTTATTTTTATAGGGGTAAAATTGGTATTATGAAAATATAAATATTTGTGGGTTTCTTTTCTCTCCCAATCTCTCAACTTTTGGGAAGATTGAAAATAAGGGTTATGAGAGAAATGAGTTTCTCTCCATTTCTTTCTATTTCTCCCCATTTCTCTCTATTTCTTTTCTTTTCTCTCCAAATCCCCCAATCCAAACACAGTGTTAACCTCCCAAGACCCAGTGTTGTTTTTCAAACCCATGGCCCTTTTATGCATTCAATTGGGTTTGGGTTTGATTCGACCAATCATGAATGTAAAGTGGTCAGTGTTACCTATGTCGAAGATGATGATGGTCATCACACTGTTCCACCTGACGTTGAGCTTTACTCGCTCAGCAGGGGATGTTGGCAAAGCATTAGTGATTGTGGTGTTCAAAGCATTATTCCCGAGCGATCACCACAGGTTTATATCAATGGGGCTGTACATTGGATTGCATATGATAAGAAAACGAATGGCCGGTTTCACTGCGGTTTGATTGTGTCTTTCAATATGTGTGATGAGCTGTTCCGGGAGATTTTTCTACAAGATAGCTTGGCTGCCAAGTGCGGGACAAACTTGGAGATCAACGTATTTGGGGAATCACTTTGTGTGGTGCATCATGTTCGGTTTAGTGCTAACAAAGGATATGACATGTGGGTGACGGAAAAGTATGGTTTAGTTGAGTCGTGGACTAAACTATTTGCTATCATCGATTATCAGGAAAGTTTGGGGCCAGTTATTGGGTTTAGGAGGAACAGTGAAGTCTTGTTGATAAGTAGTGGAAATTTGGTGTCTTATGACCCTGAAACAAAAGAAAATAAGAATCATGGGATCCATGGTATTGGCTACTTGTTTTATGTGGATACTTATGTTGAGAGCCTGGTCTTAGTCAGGGGATTGAACGAACTCTCATGGAGGCATGAATTTGTTAAGGAAACCGAACAAAAAAGAACAACAACAAAGAACAGGAAGAACAGGCAATGTACATTTTTAATGGGAACAAAAGGCGAGATATGATTCCTTCTTGTTCTTGATTAATTTATAGCTTACATTTGCTGTTGCTTTTTGTTCGTGTTATGTATGTGGAATAGACATACAGCTACTTTTGAACACCAAAACATTATGTTGAATCAAGGCAACATCTTTTAAATGCTAAACCATTGCAATGACTGAGTGGCTTTGCATGAATTATGTTTTAGGAGAAAAAGATCAGTCTGTGGAAATTGGCATCAGTAGCTCCGTTGTGAGTAATAGTTTCTTTTAACTTAGGTATTATTTCGTTTCTTATGTGTAGTCTCTTGTGTCTTAGGGTTGTGGCTACGACGGAAGCTCAAGCTCAAGACTAGGAAGCCGGGAAAGGCGGGAATGGGAAAATGTTAGAAGTGGAGGCATTGTGGTAAGTCATTCCTTCATTAGTTACCTGTTTGCATATGGTCTTTAACTAGATATAAATGTAGTGAAGTCTTCTTTCAAGAAATATGTGTTCAACTCTGATATTTTTATACTTTTGGAACATTTGTCTTCCTATAGATTCTATGTTTGAAGTATTACTTTACCATTTATATCTATGATGATGTTATTGTCACTGCAATCTGTTTCTTGGGTGATTGAATTTATATTGACTAGATTAGCCCTGTTTGGTGGGGGTGGTGGTTTTCATGATAAGCATTGAGAATTAGACAATTATGATCAGCGGTTGAAAAAATCTGTGGCTTGCTTCATGAAGATGCATATGGGGCTTTGGTTACTCAAAATTGTCGTGTTCTCCACAGTGGAATTTTTTGGAGGGAACCCAAATACACATTTGCTCCGTTTGTTTTCTAATGAAAATAGCAAAACATGAATGTAATTTTAGTGCTCATATTCTACATTCTAGGATTATGAAACGATTTTGAACCAATTCTTATCTGCTACTTAATTTTTAAAAATTATTTCAAACACCTTTTCAGTGCAATCAGACCTGTTTTTTTTTTTTAAAATTATCCCTTCTTTCCAACGAAACTTTTTCCCAACTGGAGAGATTGGCATATAACTGAGATGCAATGCTGGAATTTATGCTCTAGCTTGGAACTTGAACATCAAAAGTCCTGCTGCAACTCATGTAGCTTTTAAACATTAAAAGAGTTCGATTTTGAATATTTCATTTGATGCTTGTAGATGACTGCATCATATTTGCCAAAATATTGGAATCTGTGTGCGGGATAATTAAATCCATTATTATTACTATTGCAATTTTGTGGTCACTTAGAAAGTTATGATGAAATGGATAGGAACTTCCGAAAGGGAATTCAGGGTGAATCTTTCTAAACTTTTGATAGTTCTCATTGTTAAAATGATAGGAATTATAGGTAAAGAGAAGTTCAATATATTCTAGAAAATTTAATTAACCTGGAACGAATCTTTTAATTTGGAAAATAAATAGACTTTGTAGACAATGTACAATTACTCAAAATCATATTGAATTTGGTAATTATGGTTTCTTTGCGTGACAATTTTCTTGCATTTTATTGTTGAATATACATGATCTTTGCAGGAAATAGGACCAAGAAACAGGTGAAGAAAGCTTTGCTGTGGGATTGTCGGCAGCTCCTGCATCCACAGAGTTAGTTTTTGTTTTTTGATGCCTCACCTTTTTTCTATTCTCTATAGAACCGAGACTTAGGCCACCTTTTATTTCATTTTGTGTGTAAAACCTCGTAAAACTTTCATTAATTTATGTATTATCGTTGGACTAGTGATCGGGTTTTCTCAGGACTTGTGATAGAATCACAATAGTATAACTGAAGCATCCTTTATCCTCTGTGGATCCCCTTCCTTGAGTTATATTCTGCTGGTGAGTAGTTAGTTTGGTTTCAGTGGTAAAGCAGAGTAATTAACAAGAAATAAATGCATAAAAGTTTAATCTCCAAGATTGAAAGAGTGATGAGATTATTAGAATAGTGATATTAGGTTAGATATATAATATAAATTGCGTTTATTTATGTAACTAGTATGGTGATATTAATTGGTTAGGATTAAATCTATGACATTATGTAAAAGATCTCATCATATAAGAAAGTTATTTTGTTATTTTTATAAAATGAAGGCAAAATTGTATTTAATCATTCAATTCTATAAGATTGGATTGTGAATCCCAACTGTCCTAGAAATACTAATCTCGCAAAGGTGGGATTAGCAATTCGATAGGTCCCACACCCTTTTTTTAATCCCACCATTTAAGAGGCTTAACAAACATGGGCTAAAAGAATCTGGTGCCAATTTCTCATTCTTTCCCTTTACTTTCTATTTTTCCTTTTCAGGTTACACTCCCAAATTATAAATTCTAGTATGATTTAAGTTTGGACAACTAACTTGCACAATTACATATAGATCATGCAAATCATGATATGTTCTTGTTAAATACAGAACCAAAAAAATTTACACAACCCAGAAGAAAATATCTTGAAGAAATTTACAAATTTGAAACTCATTGAGGGAAAGAAAAAGAAAAAGAAAAAGAATGGAGGGAAACCTATAAAAAAGTGACAACATTGGGTGGAGACAATGACATCGAAGAACTCGAAAAGCAGCAAAAAACCGTCACCTTAATTCTTCCAAACAAGAAGTATTTAGAACTAGACAACCGAATTACTAATGATTTGAGCATGACGAAGAAAAAAGTTGATAATTTTGGAGCCGACTAGATGGCGAAAATACAATACAAAATTAAGAAAGTAGTGACAATGGAGATGCGATAATGAATCATGACCACAGATGGCAATAGATGAATTGAACCTTCCAAAATTGCCACTGGTGAAAGAGTTGATAGACTTGACATAAGAAAATTCTATTATACACACTACATATTATATGCATTTTTGATTGTGTTATTTTTTTCTTTAATTTTGATCAATTCTCTTCTTTAATTATGACATTATTTTAAAATTTTGGTTACGATTTTTTTGTGTTTGGTTATGATTTTTTTTTTTGTTTTTTTAGTTATGACTCAAAAAATATGAAATTATATCATTTTCTTCTATAATTATAAGTGCATATGGTACACACCTAGATGTGTAATAGTCTTTCCCCTTGGTATAATGAAATTATGTTAATATGCAAATCTTATTTATTTGGGAGACTTATTTATAAGTCCTGTTTCAGACACTTATGCTATGCTAAATCTTGTGTAATTTCTTATAGAGTCTCAAGTCTTATTTAGATAGGAATGTATTCCACGAGATCTTACATAAACATGACATGACGTGACACTTACATAAACATAACGTAACGTGACACCTATATAAACGTAACGTGACACCTACATAAACGTAACGTAACGTGTCACGTTACGTTTCGCAAACTTAATGAGTTTTTATTTTTTTAAATTGAATGTGAAAATATTGCTGGTTTATATTGGTGTCACGTTATGTTTCATATAAATATAATCTATAGTAACATTCAATTTCCTATATAGGAAATTGAATGTTGCCATAGATCATAGATGTGACGTTACATTTATGTAGGTGTCACGTTATGTTATATTTATGTAGATATGATCAATGGTAACATTCAATTTCCTATATAGAAAATTGAATGTTGCCATAGATCATGAGTGTCACGTTACGTACAGGTGTCACGTTACATTTATGTAGGTGTCACGTTACGTTACGTTTATATAGATATGATCTATCGTAACATTCAATTTCCTATATATGGTTTTACTATTATTTATGATATTAATAACTAATATTGAGGGTAAATGTGTCAACAAACTTCGCACATGACTTATGAGAGCATAAGTTTTTTAGTAGGACCATATGTAGCATAAGTCTCCTTAATAGGACTTACAAAAAAATTTTCCTATTTATTTATTTCAATGTATATCAAATATCTACATTAAATATTTTTTTTGTTGCTTTAGTCTTATAAAAAAAATAAAAAATTAATGTAATTATATCAAAATTATAAGACTAATTGATTTGTTTTTTTTTTTTTATTTAGAAAAGGTAAGAATAATTTAGGAATCATTTGGGAATAGATTTTTTTTAATTAAAATATGAGATGAAAAAAAATGTTTGAAATGATTTTTTTATTTTTTACTAAAAAGAACAAAAAAAGAACAAAAAAAATTGAGTGAGTGAGTGAAATGAAGGTAGCGTTTGGTTAAAAAAAAAAAAAAAAAAAATCTCATAAAAATTTTATTCAAAGCTCTATTCAAAACTCATAAAAAATTTAAATAAATTCTGATTTTTTTTATTTAAAATATAAAAAATAACAGGTGCCAATTGTTTTTTTTTAAAAAAAAAAAAAAACTGTTCCAGTCAACCGGCCATACGTCCAGGAAGACAATCGGTTAGTCCAAATTTTTCTGCCTTGGAATGAGTTTTCAAAAGTGGGCGTGGAATTAATTTTTAAAAACTCTAAACAATTAACACATTCAAAATTAGGGGTGAAAATGTGTTTGGAGAGCTTCTCCAAACACAGCCGAAATCTTTTAACTCAACATTCAACAACCTCCCCAAAAAAAATATCGAAAGGGTTACTAAAATCTCAACTCCCAAACGACCCCTACCCATTAACCAAAAAAAAAAAACAACCGCTACCCAAAAACAAAAGTTAATGCAATAGCAGGGAAACGAAAAGGAAATTCCTATGAAGCCCAAATAATTTATCAAATGTTTTATCAAATTTCTCATATGAGTATGGAACCCACACAAATCTACATGTACGTGGGTTCCACACCAATGTAAGAGGTTTAGTAAAACATTTGATAGATTTGTTTGGGGTCATAGCATTACTCATACGAAAATACATTTCCCTCTCTACCTATATCTTTGTTCTCTCTCCCATTCAAGAAGTTTTCCTTCTCTCTCTTTCTCTCTCTCTCTCTCTCTCTCTCTCTCTCTCTCTCTCAAGAAGCTCCAAGAAATCTCAATCTCCAACTCGAACCATGCCGGACAATCTAAAGCCTAAATACTTACATTGTACTCCGTGCCAAAACAAGAAACTAGTTAGCAGACATGCATGTCCCTAGGTCATGTTAAGTGGCTAATGCAACACAGGCAAAGATGCAATTTAGAGTAGACTCGGCTAACCCTAAAGATGGCATGTGAAATGCACTTTATTCGATGCACGTATTCAATTTGGAATTGAAAATACAATGCAGTTTGTATGATGTACCGAGCCCGATGCATGTCAACAAATGCATGGATGCACACATGCATAGCATAAGGTATGCTAAAATAAACGTGCCCTAATACTAACCATTAAAAGCAGGTAAGTAAAAGGGAAGAAAGAAGTGGGGGTTGGAAGACATGCACACACCCACGCACACTTATTACAGATTTGCCCTCGCTCGGAGGGACCAAAAAAATAATACAAATTGATTAACTACGCAAGCTAATTAAATATTACAAATTAATTAAATTAACAAAATAATTAATCTAAGAAAAACAGTAAACCGACTCGGGGCGAGGGCCCAATGCATGCACACTCGGATTCCGCTCGGAATTGCACTGCCATGCCTAGCCTGCCTCTGTTTTCCCTGCTTTGTTCCTCTGAAATCTGCCAAAGTCTCAAGGATGCCTCTCTGGACACTGGAGAATCCCACCGGCTGGAGGAAATGACCACCGGTACTAGGATGTAGCCATCGGCACAAAATATATCCACCGGCCATCAATTGACTGCCGGTCGACACTAAATACTGCCGGCCGGCACCGAATGTCTGCAGAACCTGCAACTCACAGCAGCAAAGGGCAAAAACTTGCATGGCAATGTAATTCCAACAATGTATGCACCAAACACATTCCTTATCATGTTCGTGACTCAAATGAGGATGTGCCTCGATTCTCGGGCCACCAATCGCGCATTTCCATGCATGATGGCCAAAGAGTCAAGTGTGCATTTTAATATCAAATGTAATGCACACCAAACATACAAGGGACCCAACCTCAATCATGGTTGATCAAGAGGCAAGGCAATGCACAACAATGCACATGCAACCTAAGCATGCAAGCTAACATACAAACATGCAATGCAAATACATGGCATCCACAACGCTAACAACATAACATGCACAATGCATTGAAACATGGCATACGCAATGCAACATGGACTTACACCAACACAAGTGGACCTCAGCCACACTCACATAGGAGGCCATCGGATAAAAGTGAAGTGCCTCGAAATGCGTGCTGCAGACGCATAAATCGAGGCAATGGCATACGGAATGCAATGATGCTAAAATGACATAAACAATACAATATGGGCTTACACTAACATGAGAGAGCCTCAGCCACACTCACATAAGAGGCCGAGAGATGAAAAATGAGATGCCTCGAAATGCGTGCACATGGGCACGCAAACCGAGGCAATGGCATACGCGATGAAATGGCATGGAAATATGATATGCAAACATGCAAATGAATTTTAGCACTGAAATGTGGGGCAAAACAGTTCCGAAACATGGCCAAAGTGTACCCGATGCATGGAGTGATCCCGAAACATGAATTTTGGCACCCGAAATGGCCTATAGCTACACCAAACGTGCATAATTGATACATGACATGAAAAGGCAGAAGCAAGGAAGCCCCATAACTCACATTTTTACAATACAAAACATGGGCAAACAACAATCACAAATGGGGCTAACATGGCATACAAAAATGGCTCCACAAGGGAGGCTATGAAGTAAGTGATACATGCAAAGCCCGAATGGAAAAATTCCCTTCTACAACACTGAAGAGGGACCAAAAATATGCACATTTACAGTAGATGAAAACCCTCAAATCAGTAGGAAAACATGCTAAAAATGCCATGCAAGAAATAGGCCACAAGAGGGGTATGATGGTAGGTACAACATGGAGGCCCCCAACAGGGGTGGTCCCTTCTACAATGTTGTAGAGGGACTCAAAATAAGCCTACTCACAGTTCATGACACACTCCAAAACAATTTACATATAGGCCAAACAAATCATGCAAATTTACGGTAAATAGGAGGGATTATGAAGCAAGTACAAGATAGGGGTCCCAAAAAGGGTTGAGCCCTTCTTCAATGTTGAAGAAGGGCTCAAAATGAGCCTACTCACAGTTTACATTATGCTCAAAAACAGATCACTCATAGGCTAGAAATTTCATGCAAAAATGTGGCATACCAAGGAGTATTGAAGCAAGTGCACTATGGAGGGCTCAAACAGGGTTGAGCCCTTAAAAAAACATGAATAATGGCTCAAAAGAATGCCCCTTTAAGATAGGGTCAGAGCCCAAAACAGTAAGCAAATAGGCCTAAGCAATGGTGCAAAAAAAGTGCTACAAAAGAGGGAAAATGGTCTTACCCTTGAAGATCACTTCTTTGCTACCTCTTGGACCAAGGAATGTTGCTTCTAAGCCTCTGAAAAACCCCTCCTTGCTGCTGGAAATGGAGTGGTGATGGTGGTGCTTGGTAGTGATGAAGAAAAGGCCCAAGAACAAGGGTGTTTAATGGTTGAATGGAAGAGATATAGTGAGAGATGGAGGGATATAGGTGTATATATCAGATATGTATGTCTATATCTGGTTTTTTGCTCCAAAAAAATCCAACCTACACCAAGGAAGAGGAAGACGGCTGAAATTTTGCTTTGAAATTTCTAGAGAGAGAGAGGTTTTTTGGAGTGAGAAGCTCCCAAAACTTCACTTTTTGTTCTCTTCCAAGCCATATGAGATATAAGGCCCTATATATGTCAAAATAAGAGCTTTTGGTCAAAATAAGAGCTTTTGGTCGAAATATCCCAATTGAAAATATCTTCCACAGTGTATTGATAAATATCTATCAAAATTCTGAGTTCTGGGCACTTTTGGCAGGCCGGCAATCTTTTGTACCGGTCGGATAAATGGATGGCCAGTAGGCAGCCGGTAAGGTCAAAAAGTACCGGTGGATGTCCAGATTGAAGCCCCGGAAATTATCTTTCCAATGGCGCAAATCTTGCATTAAAATTCCTTCTGTAGAAAAAGTTATGCCAGTTTCCGTAAAGCCGCGCAGATTCGGTCCAACCGGACTTCAACCAACCATATCTCCTCCCCCCGGATTTGGACTTAGGAGATTCTTGAGTGAAAAATGAAGCCCTGGAAGTAAGGTTTCCAATGGTGGTGGCCCCATATTTTAATTCCTCTTGTACAAAGAGTTACGCCCGTTTCGGGGAAGCCGCGCAGACTTTTCTCCTTCCCGGATTTATGCTGAACCACTCCCAAACTAGTTTTCTCCCCTCTTCTCCTCTTTTCTTCAACTTCAAACCCCTAAGTAAGATGTTTTGAAAGATTTTTCAAAGATTTCATCTCTCTTTCATTCATCTCCCCTTTTGTCCTTGCTCGGTTTACCGAAAAGCGTAACATTTACCGAAATGCGAGCGTCGGAACATCGTGGGAATTTAATTTCAAAAATGTTTTGAAAGAGAGGGTTTTAAGGTATAAAAACCATCAAAAATAATTTTGGTCCACAATGGGATATGAAGTTGAGATTTGCCTCTCTCCTTGCCGAAGAAACTGAACCTGTGCACTGCACACCTTTCTCCAACAAGTAAACCATAAGTAGTGCCCAAGTCTTAAGGGCAGTCAAAAATGGGGTGTCTACAGTTGCCCCTCTTTGACAGAACTCGGAAGTCACAACAATGACGGGAGTGAATGTCAAAGCCCAGAGACGACCCATTTTTGACAAGACCGAAAACTTGGACAAACAAAATACAGATGAATAAATTGTTGTGCCCGCAGGCTGCCTACGTATCCCTTTGCAAGGAATCAAACCAGCGTAGTTCTGGGGCGGGATGCAAAGGATATGCAGGAAAACTTTGATAATTGGACTTATACGCTACGCGAAGCCGGTTTGAAAATTCAGGGTTTATGCAAAAACACAGTGTGCACATGACAATGTGATGCAGAGTGAGTGCACAAAACAATGCTAAGGAGATGCACAAAACAGTGCGGAACAGGTTGGAATGCACAAGACAGTGCTAACAAGATGCACAAAAGTGTGCGATGTGGCATAGATGCACAAAGCGGTGTGATGCGTAAAATAGCGCGAATGAAATGTCATGCACTAACAAGTGCGGGTAAGGTGCGCAAGATAGCGCGATAAAATGCACGTGCAATGCAAGTAAAAATGCACAAAATAGTGCGATGCGCAAAATTGCACGAATGAAACAATGTAATGCACAAATCAGTGCGATGCGCAAGAAAGCGCGAAAGTAAATTGCACAGAACAGTGCGATACGCTAAACAGCGCGAGTGTAATGGAATGCACAAGAGAGTGCGAGCGAGATATAGCATGTAAGTGCACAAGATAGTGCGATGCGCAAGAAAGCGCGAGTGCACAAGACAGTGCGATTGAGGTGCGCAAGATAGCACAAATGAGGCGATGCACAAGATAGTGCGATTGAATGCACAAGACGGTGCGATACGCAAAATAGCGCGATTGAATGGATGCAAAATGCAAGTAAGGTGCACAAAATAGTGCAATGCGCAAAATAGCGCGAATGATGAATTACACAAGATAGTGCGATGCGCAAAATAGCGCGAATGAGACGTAACGTAAAATGTAATGAGATGCACAAAATAGCGCGATGCGCAAAATAGCGCGAATGAAATGTAATGCACAAGACAGTGCGATGGATGTGCGCAAGATAGCGCGAAGATGTGATGCACAAAACAGTGCGATACGCTAAACAACGCGAATGATTTGAAATGCACAAGATAGTGCGATACGCTAAACAGCACGAGTGAGATACAACCACAAGATGCACATGACAGTGCAAGTGAGATACAAAGTGTAAGTGCACAAGATAGTGCGAGTGAGATAAAATTCACAAGAAAGTGCGATAAAATGCAACTTCTATGCAAGTATGGGGGCATTTTCCATGCAATATTGAAAGCAAGCATATTTTATGCATGAATCACAACGATGCGCGACACAAATGCAACAACAGTGTATATGAAAGTTCATATTCTATGCAATAGAGGAGCATCAAATATGTACTCTGGTGTCTCCGATTTACCTCTCAGAGGGTTTTGTAACACACTCAGCTCGAAAAGGGTATACCCTGTTCATATTGGCAAGAGATAACATCTGCTGCTGCTTTAATTGCCGTTCTGACTTGAAGCAGGCTTACACTTAAGGTAGAGGCGCACTCATACTTCGGTAGCATTGACAAGGCCTGAAGAGGTACATCCGGAGTACAATCACGGAATTTGCTGAAGGTGAAACACACTCAGATGCTTCAATTTTCCCTCTTTTCTTTTGCTTTGTAGTCTGGAACCCATATTGCTTCAGATAGGTCCGGGTTTTACTGTTCTCACATGACTTGGTTTGAACCCTGCGGTTTTATGAAAGAACAAATACTGTTTTGCACAAATGTGGGGAAATGGCACGGCACTCGGAGCACAAAACAAATTGTTTTTGAAATTTGAGAAAATGAGTTTTCGACCGGGTATTGAGCCTACAACTGAACACAGCGAAAAAGACTCAATAACGAAAAACAAAAGGTAACAACCTAAACACAAACACAGACACTTGAAATGACTCAAAACAAGAATTGAGACAAACAAAGCGACTGACGCGACGTACATACGTGTTGTAAAGACAAGAGACTTCTTAGTTCGCAAGGAGCCAGTTTCTCTGGGTATTATTTCCCACCCTTTCTCATTTGTGATTCTCACATCACTCTGGCACTCAAGCTTGGTTTTTCTCTCAAAAACCCTTTTGCTCACCTTTTCTCTCATCACACATCTCTCTATTCTTCAATCTCTCATTTTTCATCCCTCCCCTGGGTATGGTTGATGGATAAACTGCAGGTTGTGGACTCTTGCCCCTAGCATTCAGCTAGATTCTTCGTTTGTTCACAATAGTGAGATTCTTCCACAGAGGGGCTGCGCTACGATTGGGTGTGTAGCAAATCTGTGGCTGACATTGGTTGATGATGCCCTACTGGGGAGTTTGGACGTGGTTAGATCTGTCCAGATGAGGGAATGGAATATCTGGCCCCATTTCAGTGCGTGCTTCACACTTGGCTTGATACCTCGTTGTTTGGAGGATGAGGGAGCTTTCTGCCCTTTGTTGTTGACTTCAGTTGTGCCCTCTTCTGGCAGGTAGAGTGCCCTTCTTGGCAAGTATGTTGACAATGGGGAAATGATAGGAAGCCTGACTCAACTATGCCCCTAGTTCATTATTTTGACCATTTTTTATTTTTGAGCTTTCTACTAAAACAATTTTGACCAATATGAGAGTTAGATTGCTTGTTCAATTTTTGATTTGAAATCATGTAAGTCAGGTTGTAAGCACTGAAAATTTTCCTTTTTGGGTCCAAGAAATGGTCCAGTTTTAGAAAAATGGAACAATTTTCAAGAGAATTAATCAACCTCAGTAAAAATTCTCAAAAATTGTTTTGCAAACGGCCAATGCTAAACAAGCACGGAACCAGCTCTTGAGATGCACAACCTCGGACCCATAACAATGGAAAATTGCCCCTTGTTTGAAAAGAGCTGCATGGCAACGGAAAGTTGCCCCTTGTTTGAAATGACACTGCGGCGTTTTGAACGGCAACAGAAAGTTGCCCCTTGTTTGGAAGATGTCGCAGCACATTGTAGTCAGTTCTCTGAGCGATGAACACGACCAGACTCTCGGATACAGAGAAGGCAAAGATGATCAAAACCATCACATGGACATAGTCGAATTTGAATTGTTTTACGGCTGGACTTCAGAGTGAAGTTGCCTACGTATCCCAAACATGGGAATCAAGCCTTCCGTAGTTCGGGGTTAAGGTACACTCAGGTATTTAACCTCTCCTTTTATGCTCTAACTTTTGCCAAGGCGCCTGTTGCAGGTTTTCAACCTTGCGAGCTTTATTCTTCTTTCTTTTCTTTTTTTCTATTCTTTTCATTCCTTTTTCTTCTTCTTCTTTTTTTTTTCATTTTTCTTTTTACATTTTTGTATCTTTGAATTTTTTCTTTTTTCTTTTTTCATTCTTTTCTTTGCTCTAACTTTTGCCTGGGTCGCCCTTCCGGGTTTTCGGCCCAGCGAGCCTCTCAAAGGGTAAAAGTGTAGCTTTGTACATGCCAAATGGTTTTGAGATCCTGAAGTCATCTGAATCCAGGAGAATGACTGATGTTTGCTGACGGTGTAGGAGTCCATCCAATGGGGGCCGAATTTGCCCCTAGTGTTGTGGATAGGAACTTGGTGACTCATCTTTGACTCTTCGAGCGCATCTGACATTTTCACCCCTAGTTCGGTGGGGGTGCTTTCGATTTAGCTTTACAAGCTTCCTTTGATCACATCTGATATTCTCGCCCCTAGTTCATGGGCTTCTTCTGATCTGGCCACATAGACCTCATGTTGTAGTTGACCGTTGAACCTTCTGAGTCAAAGTTCACGGTTTGAAAATGAGGGGTCGAGTCTCGAGGCCGAGAGCGATCCTAAGCTGCACAATCTCAAGAGCGATTCCACACAGGTCTTCGCAGGACCGCGCAAAACATTTTTTGATAGGTTTTAAGAAAGCGACAAATCGCTCGCGCAGAAGATAGTGTGGAACTAGTCTGGATCGAACCAGGATCCTTCTCAGTACTCACGCCGACAAGCATGATTTCATTTATTAAGGGCTTAGCACGCCTTTCTTTCTCTCAAGTTGATCAATTTTTGCAAAACCCAAGGAATTCCTTCCTCTTTGTTTTTACCACAGTGTTCAAAAAGTTTTGAAAAACTTAGGTCGATGTAATGAATTCAAGGCACAGAAAAGGCAGGGTTCCCAGTCAAATACTGCTATCTCATTTAGAATTTCTGGCACAACTGGCACACGCCAGAAGCAAACACAAGAGTGTGAAAATCACTGCTGTTTCATTCAAGATCTGTTGGCACAACTGGCTCCCTGGCAGAAACAGTCTCAAAAGAAAGCAAAAAGACAAACACAAAACAAGATAGCGATGTCCGAGGTAACATTCCCGGAATCACCTGACTTCAACAAAACAGGACTGACTCGATACAACAAGACAGACCTGAAATAAAAAGACTGACTCAAAATAAAGAGACAGACTCAAAGCAACACAACAAAACTGACCCAATACCCAAGTCAGAAAGCAAAATTAACATCATTTGTACATTGCTCAAAACAGTGCATGCCGTCCACCACATCTGAAATCAACGCCGCTTGGTGGTTCACCTCGATCACATCACATTATCCCCACAAGTTCATTGATCGGTCTTAGATAGACTTTCTTTGAGTTGGTGCGACGATGACCTTATTGTCAATCAGATCTTGTATTTCGTGGTGAAGACGGAAACACTTATCAGTGACATGGCCGACCTGCTGATGAAAGGCACAATACTTGGCCGGATCATGGGAGGGAGGAAGTTTATCTGGTAGTGGTCGCGGCTCCAGGGGTTTCAAGTACCCCTTTTTAATCAGGACCCTCAAGGCCGCTGATAGAGACATGTACAGTGGTGCGAACACCCTCTGGCCTCGAAGTGGGTATTTTGAGGTTTGTGGCTTTTTGCTGGATGCACCGGCAAAAGGATTGACAGGTGCTGACTGGGTTTGCTGGTCTCTTCCGAGAACGGGACTAGAGTTGAAAGGAACATTCCTGGTACAAAGCCGCTTCTCCCGGCTTGCCCTTTGATTCAAACTGCCCCCAACTTGATTGGCGAAAGTGTCATCCATAGCCTCTGCAACAACCGCAAGGACTTGCTCTTTGTTCAGTCCTTCAGCTTTCAAAGCCTCAATATCCCACCGAAGGTGTTCATGGGGACCGATGCCTGCCCCTGCCTTGTTCTTTCCACTTGCTTCCACTTTGTCAAGGGATTGGCCTTCTTCCAATGCAACCCGTCCCAAGGTTGGGGAGCCTTTAGACATGAACTCCCTGGTACGTGATGTGGTTGATGATGGGGCCAAAACTCCAAAGGCCAGATCTGCCACAGTTCTCTGAAGATCTTCGATCATCCTCATCAGCTCAGAAGTAGTGGGTTCATGGGTTTGAGATGATTGGGGTTCAGATGCACCCATCATGCATAAGTCCAGGCTCTCTGGGATAAACACCTTCGGTTTGGGCAAATGGGTTGGGGTGATATATACGCTGGGGTCGTAAGGGACAACCAATGTGTGGATTAGATTGAGATGTGGATGAGGTATTTGGTCATTGGGGTCTGAAGGTGGAGCTATCGTTTGGTTGTCAATGAGATTTTGGATCTCATGACGAAGGTGGTAGCAACGGTCGGTGCCATGACCGCGCTGCTGATGGTACATACAGTACTTGGAAGGGTTATGTCTGGCTGGGAGTGGGTCAGGAAGAGGTTGAGGATCGAGGGGTTTGAGATGCCCTCTTTCCATCAAGACTTTTAGTGCGCTAGTCAAGCTCATATAGAGGGGGGTGAAAGTTCTGCCCTGAGCTCGGGCTGGGCCGGCTATTTGTAGGCTTGGATTGGCAAAAGGGTTGACTGTGGCTACTGTATTGACTTCGGTGGGTTTGGGAATAGCGTTACTATGAGCATTGGTATTCCCTGAAATCACCCTCCTTGTTGGTTCACTTGTTCTGGGAATGATCCCACTGTTGAACGCGTTCTCGACCTGAACCCCCAGTTCATGCAAACTCTTGAAAGTGAATAGCGGAGCGACTATCAACTTTTGCAACATATCATGCTCGAGATTTCGCACCATCATCTGTACTTGATCCCTCTCCAAAGGGCGACGATCCGTCATCTGTGCTGCCTTTGCTCTCCACCTGGCAACAAATTCCACAAAAGGCTCTTTTGGATTCTGGCGGGTTGCTTCAAGCTCTTGGATGGTCATTTCAACTTGGGTGTTGTACGAATACTGATCGACAAAGGCCTCAGCCAGTTCTTCCCAGTTTTGCTTCACTTTATCTTTCAACTTAGCGTACTAAGTGGCTGCTACACCCGACAGGGTTCTTCCATACAGAGAGAGTTTCTGTGGCTTAGTCAGACCCATCGGCTTCAGGATATCTAAGAAAAGTCGGATATGTACCATTGGATCTCCAGACCCATCGAAACGGTCAATATATGGCATTTTGAATCTGTCTGGGAGCCGCACGGCAGACTCAGTGTGCCGATCCTCAATGTTGGGAATGGAGTTAAGGCCTTGTGCCTTTTTGAATTGCTTCTCAAGGCTCAAAATTTTCGCTGCAATCGGATTGAACTCATCAACATGAAAGGGTTGAAACCTCTCAATAGGTTGCACCAGGGGCTTGACAACTCGAGCTTGAGCCAACCCTTCTTGGGGATTCGAACCCCGTAAATCTTCAACTGGCGGAAGTGGATCAAAGTTCGGCTGGGGTCCCGAAGCTGGATGTGAGGCAGATGCCCCAGATGGGCGCTGCGTTTCAATACCGGTCTCAGCCTGCATGGCAGTTCCTTGATTTAACGCTGCTATCACGGCCACAAATTCTTCTAAACCCTATGCCATCACCGGTCTGCTGATGATGTGACTGGTGACTGTCGGATCAGATGAACCGGTGAGCCCTAACTGGCCTTTCTTTGCCTTGCCTCAGAGAAAGAACACTGGTTGCCCTTGAATTGAATTTTTGACTTAACAAAGTCTATTAGTGCTAGTCCAATGTACCCGGGAGATAGTGGAGCCTCCTGAAGCTATGATTCCAGGACTACCTAGCAAAAGAGAAAACAGACAGCATCTCAGCTCAACTTCACTGGAATGGGTATGAGCAAAGCTGAACGATCAGATTCTATTATCGATCCTCGTTCCTCAAATCATCGCCCCAAATCAATCGATACCAGTAGATATAATCGATTCTCAAAATATCGACATCTTGGTGCAGTCGGATACCCAGACTTGCAAACTGGTATATGCATTCCCTGTAGAGATACACTCTAAAAGCACATAGCAAGTAAATGAGAGCCAATACACCCTATGTTGGGGTCGGGTTTCCTATCCTATTTTGTCGAGCTAGGGTTTCACTACGCACAGCGGTTTCAAACAACCTAACATCGGGTAAGCAACTGTCCTAGTTTGGAATGGTCACTACGGATTGAATATGCACTAGGTCGAATGGTCAAAGGGGGTGCCAGTAAAACCGGTTTGTGTTCCCATCTTGGCGAGCCTAGCAACCCGGTCACCTTATGGTCATGCCTTGACAAGACAAGCCTCCAAAGAAACCGCCAGAATAGCAGATGGCCAACACGGTGTCCTAGGCGCACCAATGCACATGCAATGCAAAGAAACACATAAGTGTAGTCAAAACAGGATATCACGAGTTCGAGTCAAGCTCTCTAAAATCCCCAGCGGAGTCGCCAGAAACTGTAGACGTCCCCGAACGCCCCGGGAGGGTTAAGTCCCGTTCCGTTCATATTGGGGTCACTACAGTTCGGACTCGATTTGTGTCGGTTCTAAATCTGAACCAAAGAGTCCAAATCCGGCAAATCGTTTTGAAGAAAAACAAATTTTGAAAAGCAGTGCCAAACATGGACTGCTTTGCCAGATTACAGAGTCGCCACCTAAATATTTTAAAATGGGAAATTTAGGAAACCCTGACTCGGTGCCGAAGGCCACGTGTCCGTCATCACCAAAGTGGTCTTGGCTCGGGAGCTTGGGTACGATCGGGGAAGGTCAGCTATGAGCACCCCCTTTCGCCCGGTCCGAAGACCGGCCTCTACTAACCGTGATATCCGATTTTGAAAACATTACATGCACTTATTCCAATTATTAGCCTAGATTTACTATGTTGTGCGCACGGCAAACAAGTATAGACTAGATTGCCTAATTTGGAAACAAACATTGCATATCCGTTCGTTTTGAAAATGCTTTGGAATTTGCTACTCGCAAGTAGGCTAAAACACGGATTTCAATGAGTTTTCCCAACTCAAGCAATCCAACCTCCACCCACAGGCATTCAAACAGTTTATCTCATATACGCACTTAGCCGCATGGTAAGCATACTGTTATGGCAACATTCACACGCATGTGGTATGCTAAAGCCTAAATACTTACATTGTACTCCGTGCCAAAACAAGAAACTAGTTAGCAGACATGCATGTCCCTAGGTCATGTTAAGTGGCTAATGCAACACAGGCAAAGATGCAATTTAGAGTAGGCTCGGCTAACCCTAAAGATGGCATGTGAAATGCACTTTATTCGATGCACGTATTTAATTTGGAATTGAAAATACAATGCAGTTTGTATGATGTACTGAGCCCGATGCATGTCAACAAATGCATGGATGCACACATGCATAGCATAAGGTATGCTAAAATAAACGTGCCCTAATACTAACCATTAAAAGCAGGTAAGTAAAAGGGAAGAAAGAAGTGGGGGTTGGAAGACATGCACACACCCACGCACACTTATTACAGATTTGCCCTCGCTCGGAGGGACCAAAAGAATAATACAAATTGATTAACTACGCAAGCTAATTAAATATTACAAATTAATTAAATTAACAAAATAATTAATCTAAGAAAAACAGTAAACCGCCTCGGGGCGAGGGCCCAATGCATGCACACTCGGATTCCGCTCGGAATTGCACTGCCATGCCTAGCCTACCTCTGTTTTCCCTGCTTTGTTCCTCTGAAATCTGCCAAAGTCTCAAGGATGCCTCTCTGGACACTGGAGAATCCCACCGGCTGGAGGAAATGACCACCGGCACTAGGATGTAGCCATCGGCACAAAATTCATCCATCGGCCATCAATAGACCGCCGGTCGGCACTAAATAATGCCGGCCATCTTGAATGTCTATGAACACGCAACTCACAATGAAGAGAGGGCAAAAACTTGCATGGCAATGTAATTCCAACAATGTATGCACCAAACACATTCCTTATCATGTTCGTGACTCAAATGAGGATGTGCTCGATTATCAGACCTAATCGCGCATTTCCATGCATGATGGCCAAAGAGTCAAGTGTGCATTTTAATATCAAATGTAATGCACACCAAACATACAAGGGACCCAACCTCAATCATGGTTGATCAAGAGGCAAGGCAATGCACAACAATGCACATGCAACCTAAGCATGCAAGCTAACATACAAACATGCAATGCAAATACATGGCATACACAACGCTAACAACATAACATGCACAATGCATTGAAACATGGCATACGCAATGCAACATGGACTTACACCAACACAAGTGGACCTCAGCCACACTCACATAGGAGGCCATCGGATAAAAGTGAAGTGCCTCGAAATGCGTGCACACGGGCACGCAAATCGAGGCAATGGCATACGGAATGCAATGATGCTAAAATGACATAAACAATACAATATGGGCTTACACTAACATGAGAGAGCCTCAGCCACACTCACATAAGAGGCCGAGAGATGAAAAATGAGATGCCTCGAAATGCGTGCACATGGGCACGCAAACCGAGGCAATGGCATACGTGATGAAATGGCATGGAAATATGATATGCAAACATGCAAATGAATTTTAGCACTGAAATATGGGGCAAAACAGTTCCGAAACATGGCCAAAGTGTACCCGATGCATGGAGTGATCCCGAAACATGAATTTTGGCACCCGAAATGGCCTATAGCTACACCAAACGTGCATAATTGATACATGAAATGAAAAGGCAGAAGCAAGGAAGCCCCATAACTCACATTTTTACAATACAAAACATGGGCAAACAGCAATCACAAATGGGGCTAACATGGCATACAAAAATGGCTCCACAAGGGAGGCTATGAAGTAAGTGATACATGAAAAGCCCGAATGGAAAAATTCCCTTCTACAACACTGAAGAGAGACCAAAAATATGCACATTTACAGTAGATGAAAACCCTCAAATCAGTAGGAAAACATGCTAAAAATGCCATGCAAGAAATAGGCCACAAGAGGGGTATGATGGTAGGTACAACATGGAGGCCCCCAACAGGGGTGGTCCCTTCTACAATGTTGTAGAGGGACTCAAAATAAGCCTACTCACAGTTCATGACACACTCCAAAACAATTTACATATAGGCCAAACAAATCATGCAAATTTACGGTAAATAGGAGGGATTATGAAGTAAGTGCAAGATAGGGGTCCCAAAAAGGGTTGAGCCCTTCTTCAATGTTGAAGAAGGGCTCAAAATGAGCCTACTCACAGTTTACATTATGCTCAAAAACAGATCAATCATAGGCTAGAAATTTCATGCAAAAATGTGGCATACCAAGGAGTATTGAAGCAAGTGCACTATGGAGGGCTCAAACAGGGTTGAGCCCTTAAAAAAACATGAATAATGGCTCAAAAGAATGCCCCTTTAAGTTAGGGTCGGAGCCCAAAATAGTAAGCAAATAGGCCTAAGAATTGGTGCAAAAAAAGTGCTACAAAAGAGGGAAAATGGTCTTACCCTTGAAGATCACTTCTTTGCTACCTCTTGGACCAAGGAATGTTACTTCTAAGCCTCTGAAAAACCCCTCCTTGCTGCTGGAAATGGAGTGGTGATGGTGGTGCTTGGTAGTGATGAAGAAAAGGCCCAAGAACAAGGGTGTTTAATGATTGAATGGAAGAGATATAGTGAGAGATGGAGGGATATAGGTGTATATATCAGATATGTATGTCTATATCTGGTTTTTTGCTCCAAAAAAATCCAACCTACACCAAGGAAGAGGAAGTGGGCTGAAATTTTGCTTTGAAATTTCTAGAGAGAGAGAGGTTTTTTGGAGTGAGAAGCTCCCAAAACTTCACTTTTTGTTCTCTCCCAAGCCATATGAGATATAAGGCCCTATATATGTCAAAATAAGAGCTTTTGGTCGAAATATCCCAATTGAAAATATCTTCCACAGTGTATTGATAAATATCTATAAAAATTCTGAGTTCTGGGCACTTTTGGCCGGCCGGCAATCTTTTGTGCCGGTCGGATAAATGGATGGCCGGTAGGCAGCCGGTAAGGTCAAAAAGTTCCGGTGGATGTCCAGATTGAAGCCCCGGAAGTTAGCTTTCCAATGGCGCAAACCTTGCATTAAAATTCCTTCTGTAGAAAAAGTTATGCCAGTTTCCGTAAAGCCGCGCAGATTCGGTCCAACCGGACTTCAACCAACCATATCTCCTCCCCCGGATTTGGACTTAGGAGATTCTTGAGTGCAAAGTGAAGCCCCGGAAGTAAGGTTTCCAATGGTGGTGGCCCCATATTTTAATTCCTCTTGTACAAAGAGTTACGCCCGTTTCGGGGAAGCCGCGCAGACTTTTCTCCTTCCCGGATTTATGCTGAACCACTCCCAAACTAGTTTTCTCCCCTCTTCTCCTCTTTTCTTCAACTTCAAACCCCTAAGTAAGATGTTTTGAAAGATTTTTCAAAGATTTCATCTCTCTTTCATTCATCTCCCCTTTTGTCCTTGCTCGGTTTACCGAAAAGCGCAACATTTACCGAAATGCGAGCGTCGGAACATCGTGGGAATTTAATTTCAAAAATGTTTTGAAAGAGAGGGTTTTAAGGTATAAAAACCATCAAAAATAATTTTGGTCCACAATGGGGTATGAAGTTGAGATTTGCCTCTCTCCTTGCCGAAGAAACTGAACCTGTGCACTGCACACCTTTCTCCAACAAGTAAACCATCAGTAGTGCCCAAGTCTTAAGGGCAGTCAAAAATGGGGTGTCTACACTAGGGCAGAGGGATACTTCAACTCATTGTAGCAAATGATTACATTATGGTTTTTAATGCTTTTCATAGGAAGTAAGTTCATCATTGCAAGTCGGAGCAGCTTCTTTTGGATAGCCTAGTTCTAGCACAAGGGTTCGAAGCCTCATAGCTTCATTTTGTATATTGAGATGCTAATTTTATTGTATATACCTTAGCCAAATATACAGTTCAACACACATCCCTAGCTATAGAAATAAATATAACTACTCTATTTTTTAAGCCTTTTTTTTATTGTTGGATATGTTGGTGCTTCTCGGTTCAAATATGTATCTTAAACCTAAACTTTGTACTAAGTTAATACAAATATCCTTTGTATGAAGTAAATGGTTCATCTACAATAGTTAAAACATGTTTTAAACTTATTAAAATCATTTTTAAGTCATTCAAGAGCATCTGATTTAATTAACAAAGAGAATTCCCAATAATTCCTCATTACGACTACGACAAACTATGTTGATATGAGGACTTCTGTTGCATATCACAAAAATAAATAAACTTCTCTTTAAGCCTCTAAAATCAACAGTTAAACAAGTCTTAAAACTGTGTTTAAAAAAAGGGTAAATTACACGTTACCCCTTTTATGTTTGGCCACTTTCTTACTTTGACCCTTCAAATTTATTTTTTTTCCCACTTTTGGCCTTTCATGTTTCAAGTTTTTCCCACTTTACTTCTAAGGCTAACTTCTGTTCAAAATTAAACAGAAAATGCTACAATAATTGTCACATAACATAAAAAAATATATCATTATATTAGAAGTGTAAGTCATATATAATAAAATATGTTTATGTCATGTAATTGATAATGTGTTATTTTCTGTTTAATTTTTAACAAAAATTAGCTTTAGTAATGTGGGGGCATATTTTTGTGAATGACAACACGTGGCCAAGGTGGCACCGAAGTACCAGCTGAGGTGCCACGTGTCCTGGTCATGGCGCCGAAGTGATCTTGGCTAGGCTGAGGTTATCTGCGGAGATACCGGAATCCGAGATGAACGGATAGGCTATAAGAGTCCTAGATGGGGGAGGACCTCAATCTGGATAAGGATAAAGTTCTTAGGGAGTTTATCTTTATCTATTTGAGAGTCCAGGATAAGCATTGAGCCCTAGTCCATTGAAGCTAGGCTTCTACAGGGATCAGGTCAGTGCTGGCCATAAAAGTAAGGCACCCTCGTGAATCTAAGGTACGCTTTTTGTATTCTGGCTAGTGAGTTAAAGCATTTTTTGGTATCTTTAAGAGATAATTGAATATTGACTTGATCGTCGGAGTGCCCCCAGGTGGACGAACCACCACCGGAGTCTTATCTTTCTGTGACAGGCATTCAGGCGCAATCTATTCTGCTAGTGTTTTCCAGCTTAGTACCTATTTGGCATGTGGTCAGAAATTGACACACACAAGTAATAAAGTGGGAAAAACTTGAAACATGAAGGGCCAAAGTAGGAAAAAATAAATTTGAAAGGCCAAAGTGGGAAAGTAGCTAAACAGAAAAGGAGCTAAGTGTAATTTACCATAAAAAAAAAAGAAGCAAATAATTCTCATAATCAATTGATCAATAAGACTACTAAATCAAAGAAAACACATTAGATATTACTGTCATTAATTATTTTTATACTTCAATATATAGTATTATTATTCTTTTTCCAAATTCAGTAGTTGAAAATTTAAACACTGCTCAAGAATCAAGATATATGTCCCTCCAAAAATAATATTTCACCTTTGCACAATTGCTTACAACAATTTACTACATAGTATTGCCAAGAGAAAAAAATTCAGGGAATTCTTATAACTAGAAAAAATTCATTGTTCACTAATAAAATCTTGTGAAAATTTTCTATAAATAATTGTGACTAAACAAATCAAACATCATTGGAAAGTAAATTATAAAATTGCGGATTTAAGAATGAAATGCAGCATATACGAAGAAAGTAGCAACTATTGAAAATCAATAAACACATTCTTCTCCTTCATAATTAAGTAATGCAAGGCTCTCCGTGTAAAAGAATATTTTATAAGGCCATCGTGGCAATTTAAGGTCCCTATGAAATTGGTTTTAGGGTCATAGGAAACCAAATTGCTTGTTGGTCTTTTAACAAGAATTTCACCATTCTTCATGAATCCAAAAGGAAATTCAATTGTGTTCCTTAAACTATATTGTTTAGTCCAAGAGTTCACAACACTATATTCCTTTATAACCCATTTGTCCCATTTTGTTATAGCTGGATCCTGGACAACCAAGGCAATCGAGTGTTGGAACGCCAAAATGGTAGCGCAATGTCCATCAAAAGAAGGCACAATAATTTCCCCAAATATCTCATCTACCAACTGGAACGACAAAATCACCAATTCTTCCATCCCCCTGCCTCTGCATGCCATCCAATGGAGAACCCCAATAACAAAGGGACTTGGTCCCATTTGGGAATAATAATGCAGTATCCTACCCGGAAACATGTCACCAGTCCTCTTCCTCCTCCAAGAATTTGTGCTCATGGTATAAACCTTAACACTTGGATTTTTAAATTTTCCATATGCAATTTGCACCAACTTATAATCACTGATTTGAGGAACAAAGCCAAACCTAAAAAGCATTCCATACTAGTAAACTCTAAACTTCGATTTTGGGAGGATCTTTAATTTTCGGATCAGAGGGTTCCACAGAATTATGTTGGACAATCTTCACTGTATTTAAAAGATTTAATTCTATTGTGTACAAAACAATAATTAGAATTTAAAGAAATAAAGAAAAAGGAGAGAATTTGTTTGATTACAAAAATCAAACTCGAAATAATTAAATAAATAAATAAATAAAGATTTTATTTTGTTACAAAAACAAAATTAAAATCTGATTTAAATAAATAACAATAACACAAAAAATTAATTAAATAACTTACTTGATTTAATTTCTTCGAATTATAATCTGATCAAGTCCAGTGTTTGACACTGTGTCCTTAAGACAGATTCGTCCTCTCCACGGTGCTTTCAGAATGTGGACGTCTATCTCTCAGGATAAAATGATCTACTACAAACAATAGCAGCACTACAAATTGTTTGCCTAACGAACACACTAAGTGTTTATACTCTCTCTGACAAGAAAATAATGCAGTAACATGAAGAGAATGTTTTCAGAATTATGAAGGACGAAAATTAGAGTTTCAAAATCCAAATGAAGGCTGTCCTATTTATAGATGGATTGGTGGCTTTAGGTTTTGAATTGAACAGGTATGATACCTGTTGGTTTTGAATTCAACAAATTTGAATCTGTTTGTAATTCAAACAGATAACAAAACCGGGAAGGGCCCTGTTTGGGTGTGCAATAATAGCAGACTGGTTTATTTTCGGGAGGGGCCCTGTTTGGATGTACAATAAAACCAAACTAGTTTAATTTTGTTTGAAAACGGGAAGGGCCCTGTTTGGATGAACAGTAAATCCAAACCAGTTTTATTTCGGATTTAATTTTATACAAAATAAAATTAAATTCAAATGTTTTTGGCCCGAAAATATTAGTATTGGGCCAAACAAGGCCAACCCAACCTCACACTACGCACAAGCCCAGGCCCAGCCCAGCCCAGCCCAGCCCGGCCCACTGTGGTGATTTTTGGGTCCAATGGGTCTAGCCCATTTTGCCCATAACCTCTCCCTCTAAAACACTTGGTTACCCCTTGGGGCACACCCCAAGTACCAAACCCATGCCTTATAAACCCTTTCAAAACCTCTCACCAAATCAATGTGGGACAAGCCTTATTCAATACCTTTAAGGATTTTCTACCAAAACTCCATTTCCATGGAGCATACTTTGGCTTCAATTTCCCATTCACTCGGTAATGGTTTTGAGCAACCAAATATACCACGTAAATCACGACACGGCATAGAACGCGTTACCACTTTGACCCGTGAAAATCGACGCACAGGGCCCATCTAAAAAATAGACCAAACTTAGGATAAAATTCTAGTTTTACCCAGAATTTATAACCATTTCCAACAATCCCCCACATGAATGGAATTTGATGACAACGGAAATGCAACAATATGCAGATTTATCGAAAGAGTATAAGTTGAAAATATCTTGCATCAGGATAGGTAGTTTTCGGCCTTGAACCTTCCCTAGTGATAACCTATCGGACTTACTGGCTAACCAATGGACGCGATGCCTTGAATTGTTCAGCCGTTTGTGTAAGCCAAGACAATAGATTTCACACAAAATATCTTCTGACAAATTATATTAACTAAATTTTTTTTTCAGCATCTAGGAGGCACACTAACCCATTAGAACAACCAGCAACAAAAACATAATTTTCTAAGCATTTGGGAAAAAATTCTCTCTTGAACTCCAACAATGTTTCGCAACAACAAAATGAATAAGAAAAAAAAAAAATTAGTATCAGATTGGATGATGAGTTGGGGGTTCTTATTATCATCATTGATTGAATACTTTGATTTGTGAGTGACATGAAGATGCTTGGTGATGAAGAAAGGTTCGACTATTAAAGATCGCCATGATTTGCAAACGCACCTGCATTGGCCGAGTGTTTTGAGTGGTAGTCTCCCCAAGATTTCCATCGTGATTAATTCCATTGGCAAATACTTGTTCAAGCTCAAGCTAATGTAATAGTCTTTCCCCTTTAGTTAATGAAATTATGTTAATATGCAGATCTTATTTATTTCGGTGTATATCAAATATCTACATTAAATTTTTTTTTTTGTTGATTTAGTCTTAATTAAAAAAATTAATCAGTATGTTTAGTTTCAATTTTCTGAGTTTAGTTTTTTAGAAATTAAGGCTGTGTTCGGTTGTATTTTCTAAATATATTTTTACCCCTTTATTTCATGTTTGTTTTTTTCAAAAGTTAATTCCACATTCAATTTTGAAAACTCTGTCCAAGGCAGAAAAATTTAGGCTAACCGGATGTCCCACCAATCGTCCGGCCGGTTAACTAGTCGGTTGACCGGAACAGTACATTTTTTTTTTGTTTTTTTTGTTTTTTTTCAATTGACACATGTTAATTTTTATATATTCAATAAAAAAATATTTTTCAAATTTTTTAAATTTTTTTTTGAGCTTTGAATAGAATTTTGGATTGTGTTTGGTTATAAGTTGTAAGTTTTTGTATCAAATATCATATGTCACATCAAAAATTTCTCACTCAATTCAAAATTCTTTTCAAAACTCATTTACTAAACAAAATTTTCACACTCAAATCATAATTTCAAAACTTACAAACTCAAAATACAACTTCTATTCTCAAATCATATTTAGAAAACTCTACCAAACACTGCCTGAATTTTTTTTTTTTTTCGTTTTTTTTTTTTTTTTTTTGTTTATAGTGAATACTTTTAAAATTTTAAGCAATTTTTTTACTTTTTTAGATGCATCTTACTTAGATGCATCTAAATAGTAAAATATTTGTGAAAAAATATTTTAAAAAATTAATAAATACACAAAAATACGAAAAGATGTACTAAATTTTTATTTTTATTTTTTGTATTTTTGGTATTTAGTGAATTTTCACAAATATTATATTTTTTAAGTGTATTTATGTTAGGTGTGTCTAAAAATTTTAAAAATTACTTAAAATATTAAAAAAAAATCAGCGAAAACAAAAAAATATGAAAAACAAAAAACAAAAAAATAAAATTTTCTGAAAAGTATTTTCTGAAGACCAAAACCAAGCAAATTCAATGTAATTATATCAAATTATAAGACTAATTGTTTTTTTTTTTAAAACTTTAGAAGATGTAAGAATAATTTAGGAATCGTTCGGGAATATATATATACTAGCGTATGCCCGTGCCTGAAGGCACGGTGTAAATAATGTTAGGATCAAATTGTAATTGTAATTTATACAACTACACAATTGAGAAAACTCGGTTTGATCCAACTTATAGACTCACACATATTCAAGAACGATCATCGCAGAGTTATATATTTAGTTCCCTTTGCCTTTGTCGGACTGGGAAGAGACAGAAGGTGGGAAGGCAAGTAAAGCAATAATGTAATTGGCAATTCTGAAGCAATAAAATACACCCGACAACAACATTTTATAAGCAATAATGAAGGCAACTGAAGCAACATTGTAAATAATGTTAGGATCAAAATATAATTGAAATTTGTGAAGTTTGTGAAGGACAAAATTTAAATAAAATAAAACAACAAAAACATTCAAGCACATGACAGCTTGATTAATTGTTCATAGCATGAGGAAATTAGGCTCTTATTCATTCCACTCTCAAACGGATCCGAAAACAACCAAAATGAAAATGAAGAAACTGATAGCAAAATTGGTGTCCTTTGTTGCATGCCACTATCAATATCTAGCTGCAAGCACACTACTATAATTTCTAATGGATTAAGAAAATAAAATAATAAGAAAATATGGTCCATTGCCAACATTTAGTGCCTTATTGAATAGAAGAAGAAATATTGGAAAGTGTTTCCATGGGGAAGAGACACAGATCAACATTTAGTGCCTCAGTAGCCCAAAATAGTACACATAAAAATTCATACTACTATTCTTCAAGACTAAAGTCATGATTATTGCAACACCACTATTAGCTTACACAACGAATGAAAGTAATAGACTATGAACAAAATAGGGCTTCAATGCTGTGTTGGGTATACCTCCTTATTGGAGTGTGGGACCCAATTGGTTTTGGAAAAAGAGTTTTAATTTGGCTTGGTTTAGTATAATATATTTTTATATATTATATTTGTGGAGGCCCAATTCAATTTGGTAACAATTAGGGTTTTATTACAAAACCCAATACCCAACTATATATATATACATTGTTCAATATTTGAGAGAGATGGTTTTGGTTTTTTTCACCAATAGTGGCAGCTGCTCTATTGCATCGGCAACAGTGCCTTGCTCAATCAAGAATTAGTGTTTGATTTGTGAAGCAGTTTGGTTCGGCTTTTGGTTTTGATTCCGGTTCGTTATTTTGGGTCTTCTACAATTTTGGTTCTGAAGATTTTGATTCATCTATTTGGTGAGGTCTTTCCTCTTTTTTTTTTTGTGATTATTTGGAATTCACCTAAGGGTGGTTTTGTGAGACCATTAGTGTCTCGTTTGTAATCGTTTGGAACTTATTTGGTTGATAGTGGAATCGGATTTCGATCCCGTGGACGTACCTCACATTGAGGGAACCACGTAAAAATTCTTGTGTTGTCTTTGATTTAATTTTTCCGCATTAGTTTTTATTCCCATTGATTGATTTACTTGTGGGGAATCATCGATTTTCCCTAACAACTGGTATCAGAGCTTACGGTTTATTTGGATTTATTTATTTGTGTAAATCAATGGAGGGGAATGTGGGTCGTATGTCTAGCTTCAATGGAAGCAATTGGGTAACTTGGAAAACGAAAATGGAGGGCCTATTATTTTGTAAAGACTTGTATGGACCCATTGAGGGTGAGAGTGGTAAACCTGCTGATATGAAAGATGATGAGTGGAAGAGGCTTAATCGAAAAGCCGTTGGTGTTATCCGTCAATGGATTGATGAGGTACAGTGTTTCATCATGTTGCCTGACCGAGACTTGGCACATGATTTATGGAAAAAATTAGAGAGTCTTTATGATAGAAAATCGACCACAAATAAACCCTTTCGTAAGTTGGTTAATTTAAAATATAAAGAGGGCGACCTATTAGGAACATCTGAATGAAATAAAAAGTATCGTTAACCAACTTGCTTCTATGAAAATTATTTTTGATGATGAGTTGCGTGCTTTGATGCTACTTAGTTCCTTACGAAAGTTGGGAGACTTTGGTTGTGACGATTAGTAATTCGGTGCCCGATGGAGTTGTCACTATGGGTCAAGTCACTAGTAGTTTCTTGAATGAAGAAACTAGAAGAAAATCAGCCGGTACCTCTCATTCGGAAGCATTTGTTGTGAGAGGCCAAAGTAAAACAAGGGGGAGGAGTAAGACTCCTCATGATCGTGATCAAAGCCGTGACAAGACAAGAGATAGTTCTTTTTCAAAGAAAGGCGTTGAGTGTTATTATTGCAATGAAAAAGGGCACATGAAGCGAGAATGCCGAAAGCTCAAGAATAAAGAGAAAAGGCGTGACAAAAGTGTGGATAAGAAACAAGAAGACACAACAAGAAGCATTACTCGATGATATCATGGTCATTTGTGAAGATGATTGTATCAATTTTGTGGGCCAAGAGAGTCATTGGGTGATTGATTACGGTGCTTCTTTTCATGTGACTTCTCGAGTTGATTTCTTCACTACCTACACCGAGGAGATTATGGTTACATTGAATGGGTAATGAAGGTTTGTACAAGATTATTGGTATGGGTGATGTTTGCTTGGAAACAAATTTGGGTTGCAAATTGTTGCTTAAAGATGTGAGGCATGTTCACGACATTCGCCTCAATTTGATCTCTTGGGAAGCTAGATGATGAAGGCTTCAACAACAAATTTGGTGATGGAATATGGAAGCTCACAAAGGGTTTTTTGGTGGTGGCTAAGTGCAAGAAGACTCATACACTTTATTCGATGCAAGGAAAAATTTGTAAAGGTGTTGTCAATGCACTTGAAGATGATACTTCCATTGAATTATGGCACAAGCGGCTTGGCCACATGAGTGAAAAGGGCTAAGTATTGTTCAAGAAAGAGCTTCTACCCGGTTTGAAAGGTACACATCTTAAAACTTGTGTTCATTGTTTGGCGGTAAACAACATAGAGTTTCTTTTCATAAAAATGTTGCTTCTAGAAAAGAAAATGTGTTGGAGTTAATTCATTCGGATGTTTGTGGTCCTTTAAAAGTTAGAACACATAGTGGTGCACTTTATTTTGTTACTTTCATTGATGATTATTCAAGGAAAGTTTGGGCTTATCTACTAAAAACTAAAGATCAAGTACTAGAAGTATGTAAGCATTTTCGTGCCATGGTTGAAAGAGAAGCAGGTAAATTGAAGTGCATCGAGCAGACAATGGTGGTGAATACATTGGGCCATTTGATGAGTATTGTCGCAGCCAAGGTATTCAAAGATCAAAAGACAATTAAGAAGACTCCTCAACAAAATGGCGTTGCCGAGAGGATGAACCGCACCATTGTGGAAAGAACAAGGTGTTTGCTTTCACAAGCTAAATTGCCAAGATCCTTTTGGGGTGAGGCAATGAGTACAGCGGTTGACTTGATCAATTTATCTCCTTGCTATCCTTTGAATGGTGATGTTCCTGAAAGAGTTTGGACTGGCAAAGATGTGTCTTATGAGCACTTGAGAGTGTTTGGTTGCCGAGCTTTTGTTCACATTCCAAAGGATGAGAGGTCCAAGCTTGATAGTAAGTCAAGACAATGTATTTTTCTTGGCTATAGGCGTGATGAATTCGGGTATAGATTATGGGATCCGGTCGACAAGAAAGTCATTCGAAGCCGTGATGTTGTGTTTCTTGAAGACCAAACAATTGAAGACTTTGGTAAAGGTGATCAACCAGAGCCAAAAACTAGTGATCTCATTGATATGGATCCATCTCCTTCATCTTCAGTTGATGATGAAAATGGGGGAGATGTGCACCCACCTATTGAAGATGTGGATGATGATGCTAATCCTATTGAGGTTGAGCCAGAAATTGAGGAAGAGCACCCAACACAACACCCGCCACCACAACTTGAGTTGAGGAAATCTACAAGGACCGACAACCTTCAAGAAAGTATCCTCCCAATGAATTTGTGTTGATTTGATCAAGGGAGCCGAGAGCTACCAAGAAGCAATTGAGCATGCAAAGAAAGATGATTGGAAAAAGGCTATGGAAGTGGAGATGAATTCCTTACTTGAAAATCACACTTATGATTTAGTGAAGTTGCCTAAAGGGAGGAAAATTCTGAAAAATAAGTGGGTTTTCAAATTGAAGAATGATAGGAAGAATCTGAGGTACAAAGCACGTCTTGTAGTGAAAGGCTTTGGGCAAAAGAAAGGCAGTGACTTTGACGAGATTTTCTCACGCCAGTGAAGATGTCTTCTATTCGGGTTGTACTTGGCATGGCTGCAAGTATGAACCTTGAAGTTGAGCAACTTGATGTAAAGACCGCATTTCTTCACGGTGATCTTGAAGAAGAAATTTACATGGAACAACCGGAAGGTTTTGTGGAGAAAGGGAAAGAGAAATTTGTTTGCAAATTGAAGAAAAGTTTGTATGGCCTCAAGCAAGCTCCGCGGCAATGGTACAAAAAATTTGACTCTTTCATGATGAATAATGGCTTTTCTAAAACCACTTCGGACCATTGTGTGTTTGTGAAAAATTTCCCGGATGGCAAATTTATTATTCTTTTGCTTTATGTTGATGACATGTTAATTGTGGGTCAAGATTCTACCATGATTAACAGGTTGAAATTGGAGTTGAGTAAATCTTTTGCTATGAAAGATTTGGGACCGGCAAAGCAAATACTTGGTATGAAAATTATTCGTGATCGCAAAGAGGGACTGATTTGGTTGTCTCAAGAAAGCTACATTGAGAAAGTTCTTGAGAGGTTCAACATGAATAAAGCAAAACCGGTTGGTTGTCCACTTGCGGGTCACTTCAAGCTTAGTTCGAATCAATGTCCTACAAGTGAGAAAGACAAAGAAGAGATGTTGAAAGTTCCTTATGCTTCAGCAGTTGGTTCTTTGATGTACGCCATGGTTTGTACAAGGCCGGATATTGCTCACGCCGTTGGTGTGGTGAGTCGTTTTCTCTCTAATCCGGGTAAAGAACATTGGGCAGCGGTAAAATGGATTCTAAGATATCTTCAAGGGACTTCGAAGGTGTGTTTGTGTTTTGGGGATGGTAAGCCGATGCTTGATGGGTTCACAGATTCTGACATGGCTGGTGATGTTGATTCTAGGAAATCTACTTCGGGGTATTTGATGACTTTTGCAGGGGGAGCTGTGGCATGGCAATCTAAATTACAAAAATGTGTTGCTCTCTCAACTACCGGTTTGAATTTATTGCCATTACAGAAGCTTGCAAAGAAGAGTTATGGTTGAAGAAATTTTTGCAAGAGTTGGGTTTGAAGCAAGAAAGGTATGTGCTTTATTGTGATAGTCAAAGTGCTATTCACTTGAGTAAAAATTCTACCTTTCATACGAGATCGAAACACATTGATGTGAGATACCATTGGATTCGTGATGTGTTAGATTCGAAATTGTTGCAACTCGAAAAGGTTCACACAGATGATAATATCTCGAATATGTTGACAAAGACTTTGTCGAGGGACAAACATTTAAAGTGTCGAACTTTGGCGGGTATGGTTGATGTCTCCACCTAAGTCGGTAGGGGGAGAATTGTTGGGTATACCTCCTTATTGGAGTGTGGGACCCAATTGGTTTTGGAAAAAGAGTTTTAATTTGGCTTGGTTTAGTATAATATATTTTTATATATTATATTTGTGGAGGCCCAATTCAATTTGGTAACAATTAGGGTTTGATTACAAAACCCAATACCCAACTATATATATATACATTGTTCAATATTTGAGAGAGATGGTTTTGGTTTTTTTCACCAATAGTGGCGGCTGCTCTATTGCATCGGCAACAGTGCCTTGCTCAATCAAGAATTAGTGTTTGATTTGTGAAGCAGTTTGGTTCGGCTTTTGGTTTTGATTCCGATTCGTTATTTTGGGTCTTCTACAATTTTGGTTCTGAAGATTTTGATTCATCTATTTGGTGAGGTCTTTCCTCTTGTTTTTTTTGTGATTATTTGGAATTCACCTAAGGGTGGTTTTGTGAGACCATTAGTGTCTCGTTTGTAATCGTTTGGAACTTATTTGGTTGATAGTGGAATCGGATTTCGATCCCGTGGACGTACCTCACATTGAGGGAACCACGTAAAAATTCTTGTGTTGTCTTTGATTTAATTTTTCCGCATTAGTTTTTATTCCCATTGATTGATTTACTTGTGGGGAATCATCGATTTTCCCTAACATGCTTGCATATTGACAACAATGAGTTCCTTTAACAGCTTCCTCAAACAGTAGCAGCACCACAATCTATTATTGTTCAAATGTTTCTATCCAAAAACATTAGCGTTCTCACCACCTATAAGACCAAAAACTATATCAAAGTTTAGCGGCTTAATCATTCTCGAACCAAAATAGTTTAAATAAACATATAAGATTTATAATGTTCATCAATATTCTAAACACTGAATCTAGTAAGGCAGAACCTTGATACAAATCTAGCAAGCTAAAATTATGGAAAAAAAGCCTCTTATCTTAGCAAAATCAACAACCTGCCACCAAGCCTCTTACATGCCCAAGATGACTACTAACATGGAGCATATCCAGATGAAAGAGGGCTTGATCACCGTGAGGATCTCAAACCTCAAAAGTAGGTTCTAAAAAATTAGCAGTTGACAGTCAATTAGCAAGCCAGAAATTGTTTGATTAGCAATTAACTTTTTTTTTAAATGGAATAAGGGACTATTTCGGAAGTTAACAGTCGATTAAGAGTTTTTCTAGGGTAAACCAGTGAAAAAACGCGCAGGTTTATCAATGGAACACAAAAACGCAAAATGGAATGTAAAACCCAGATTATGACACCCAATGCTAGCTTGAAGATTGAGCGAGGAAAATCAAACAATATACATTCCTTCCCAATCATCCAACACCATAGTAGAAAAAATGTGATATTTAATGTTCAATTGCATATCAAACTCAAACTAACGGAGAGAAACATGTTCTAACAAAGTAAACAACCAAAAACATAAGAACATTATCTGATGATCTCACATTGGAAAGTAGATTAAAAATTATAAATGAGACATAACGAATGTGTTATAAAATATCCCATTACCATACCACATTACAGATCCATATATGTGTTATGCTTCTAAAATATGTCTGAAACCATAGTTTTGGTTCCACCAATCCATAACAATCATCCATACATCAGAAATTCATAAACATTAAAGCAGAAAAAATTATTTTTGGAAATTTTTTTTTTTCTGGTTTATGTAAACCTTCCAGATTCGCTTTGGCTTAAGCTTCAATCTTTGTGATTTTTATATTTACATGTTTACCTTGGAAATTCATTTAGAATTGAGATTAATGCTTAAAACTACTTCTAAATGGAAGCAGTGAAATGTGGGACTGGCATGGAGAGGATTACTGTCTCCAGACAGAAACCAATCTTGGTGAGCCTTTGCTTTTCGATTTACTAGTAATGCAAGATATTTGGGTATAAAGTTTTAATGTTGAATGGGTTTGTTTTCTTGTGAGCAGACCTATCTCCATGCCTATGGGAGTAAGCCAGAATGAAGAAGATCTGTCCTACATGTTTGATGAAATAACACCCGTTAAGGCTTGTGGGGATTTGGCTTACCATGTTGCCATTTGTCCCAAATTTCATACATGTTTTTTTTTTGTTTTCCATTACAAAAAATCTAACTTTGAATACAAAATTTACACACACACACACAAAAACAAAAAAAAAAAAAACAGAGCGTGGAAATGGTTAAAGAAAACAACCCAATGGAACACAAAACATAATGAGAGTTTTGGGAGATAGATGAGTTTGGGGAGCTGAAAATATATTTTTGGATTTAGGGGATGTTTTGACCCCAACAGATTCTAAGTTTCATTAGAATAAAATACTTTTCCATTAATTTTTTTTTTTTTTTTTAAAAAAAAAAAGAGCATGGAAGTGGTTAAAAAAAAACAACCCAATAAACAAACAACAACGATTAGAAGTTAAAAAAATTCTTAGAATCTTAACCCAACAAATTCTTAGAATCTTAGATGGAGAGATACAAACTCAATATAAGTTTATTGAATAGGCTTTTCAAGGTCTTGATTTTGGACCCCAGGATTCAATCTTTCCCACCACAAAACTCATCAAACATACATAATAATCAATGTTCCTCTCTATAACCCTCAATTCTCTTCCAATCAATGTTCCTCCCTATAACCCTCAATTATATAACCCATATGAAAAATAATTCATAAAGAAACACTAAAATTCTGAACTCATTTTCCAAAAAGAACATATCAAACCCATCACCAAGGATTCTTCAAAATTGAGTGAAATTAAGGTTTTAGTTCACTCAGAATCAATAAACTCTATTCATTAGCAATCAAACATTTAGTAGCAGTCAAGGATTCTTCAAAATTGAGTGAAATTAAGGTTTTAGTTCACTCACTCTATTCATTAGCAATCAAACATTTAGTAGCAGTCAAGGGTTCTTCAAATTAAGTGAAATTAAAGTTTTAATTCACAAACATTTTAGTTCACTCAATGTTTGAACTTTCAAGGAAGAAAAAAATAGGAGCTTGAAATCAAAAACCTATTTGGTAAAAACTCATTTTTTTACAATAAATCAAAAACCAACTATAAACCATTGAGTGTTCTACACAAAATTGGAAACCAATATGATGAATGTCAGACAAACCATATAGACAAACCAGTTTTCTGATCAAATAAACCATACCTACTGTTTTATCAAATTCGTTGCTAAAATATAAACCACTGAGTGTGTGTGAGACAATGTAAAATACTGAAGAACTGAAGAAAAACCAATAAAGAGACAATGTAAAATACCTCTAATTTGGTGTTGACCGATGGGTCTTGAAGCCACTGTTGGGAATAAAATTTCAGAAAATAAGTTAAAGGTTAAAAAAACCTCAAGATTCACCAAAACATTAAAAAAAAAAAAAAAAAAAAATTGGGAATATAAGAATATAATTTGAGAGCTCATGAAATTAGAATCAATTAAGTCTATTCATTAGCAATCAAACATTTAGTTGCAGTCAAGGATTCTTCAAAATTGAGTGAAATTAAGGTTTTAGTTCACTCACTCTATTCATTAGCAATCAAACATTTAGTAGCAGTCAAGGGTTCTTCAAAATTAAGTGAAATTAAGGTTTTAATTCACTCACTTTTAGTTCACTCAATGTTTGAACTTTCAAGGAAGAAAAAAAAAAGAGCTTGAAAACAAAAACCTATTTGGTAAAAATTAATTTTTTTACAATAAATCAAAAACCAACTATAAACCATTGAGTGTTCTACACAAAATTAGAAATCAAAAACCAACTATAAACCATTGAGTGTTCTACACAAAATTGGAAACCAATGAATCTCAGACAAACCATGTGGACAAACCATATAGATAAACCGGTTTCGATCAAATAAACCATACCCTGCTTTTATCAAATTCGTTGCTAAAATATAAACCATTGAGTGTGTAAGACAATGTAAAATCTTGAAGAACTGAAGAAAAACCAATAAAGAGACAATGTAAAATACCTCTAATTTGGTGTTGAACGATGGGTCTTGAAGCCACTGTTGGGAATAAAATTTCAGAAAATAAGTTAAAAGATTAAAAAACCTCAGGATTCTCAAAAACATCAAAAAAAAATTGTGGGTTTGAGAATAGAATGTATTAGGTTGATTAAAGAACCTAAAATTTGTGGGTTTGGGAGACGATACCCAACCTAAATGACCCATAAACAAAACCATAAAATAATTACCAAAACAGACACAACATACCAAAACAAAGACAAGCAGAAAGAGTTCGAGAGCATCGGAAGGGAGGGTTGCGAATGCGAGGGTTATAGATCACTAATGAATAGACTTTAAGGTTTGGGCTAATGAATAGAGTGAGTGAACTAAAACCAATCAATTTTAAGGTTTGGGTTACAGATCATTCGCATTCGATTGAGGGTTGGTCTATTCATTAGCGAATGCAAGGGTAACAGATCATTCATTCGCATTGAATTTTAGTGAGTGAACTAAAACCAACCAAACCTTAAAACCAATGCGAGGGTTACAAATCATTCGCATTCACATTCGCTAATGAATAGACCTTAATTTCAAAATTGAGGGTTACCTTGTGCGTGATGTGCGTGATGCCCAAAAGATGAGGCACCAAAACGTCGAACAGATGTAAACAAAAAGGAAGAGCAGAAATCGAAACAGAGAGAGAATGGGAGAGGCATAAATCGATTTATTACCTTGTGAGCCGAGTCCGATGGTAGCCGAAGACAAACCTAGCAAAAAACAACCGCACCCAGCCAAAAACAACCGAAATCAAAACAAACAAACAAAAATCATACCTTGCCAAGCGTCGATAGCAAAGAGGGTTTCGTGAGAGGGTGAAGTAATGAAGAGGATGAGGAGAGGCCATCGCGATGGCGGTGGTCAAGAGGGTTCTTGAAGAAGGAGAAACAGAGAGGGTCGGCAAGGGAGAGGAGAGGTGGTCGCGATAACAATGGTCGAGAGGTTACATTGAAGAAGAAAGCGAAAGGAGAGGAAGAGAGAGATAAAGGAGGAAGAGACGTGGATGAGAACAGACATGGAGAGAGAGATAAAGAGGGAATAATGAGACGTGGGTAGATGGGAAGTTTAAGGAAAAGAAGGGTTTGGGCGGGAAGTAAATAGATCAGAATCGTTGATATATATTGAAGATTGATCTGAACCATTCAAACGTAATGTATCTCACATACATTTTATACATTTTCAAAAACCTTCTTCCCTTATTATATAGATATATATATTATTAAAAATAGTGTTTGTTCCTTACTTAGGTGGTACATTCTAAGGTCTTACTTTTTTTAAAAAAAAAAGACACATTAGCATCTGGATAAACCTACTAATCCAATTTCAATTACGCTAACCTTACCAATTTTATATAGACTCTACTAGCATAATTACTCGTGCTATGCACGGGTATAAATAAATAATTAAAAATTAATTTTTAAAATTAAATAATAATCTAAAAAATTTATCTACAATATTTAGCAAAAATGATTTACAATTAATTAAATTTTATTCATTTTTATCACAGTTACATATAAGAGAATTTTTTTTTTATATTTATTCTTATGTCATTAATTGTGTGCTCTAAATTCTTAATAACAAATATATGTCATAATTTAAGTGGTAAAAATTAAAAAATAAATCACAAAAATTATATTTATGATAAAATATAAATACGTTTCACCTTATGAGTTTCACAAATTTAATTTATCATATGATAGTGGTAAATTACATTTGTCAATATAGTAATTTTTCATGTTTTGTGAAGTCTAAAAATTATAATTTCTCTTATGTTATAAGATTTACGTAAAAATGAATTAGGATTCACTTGTGATATTAAATTTGGGCTTAACATTAGATTTACGCTAACTTGTCCTTCACCTAATCATTAAAAATTGTCTTGTTCTATTCCTAACTTATATGAATCATTTGATCTATCTATTTATTAAATTAGTAAATAAATATTTGTAAATATTTTTTTATAATAAAAATAATAAATATGGACTTATTTTATGCATACTTATTAAAAAGTTTGAACTATAGTTTAAAAAAAAAAAACTAAATATATTTATGTTTAAAACAATTAAATAAATAGTTATATATATTTATGTATAAAAAATTATTTAAGATAAAGCCATCCTAAATTGTAGGTCATATTATAGTCCTAATAAATTTAAATTTTATATTTAAATTATATCATAGTTTATTAGTTTGTGACTGATATGAGCTAATTTTGGGGTTTTAATCTCAAATTAGTTGTAATACCCCCAAAATAACACAATAAATACAACTCAAAACATATATAAATAACTACATAAATCAGAGTAAATTGTCCTTTCATTTCGTAGAGTTAATGATACAAAAGAGTTTAACAAAAACATAAATGCCCTATGGGCTTACACCTTTCCAAGTCTTTGCTTGGTTACCCAAAAGTGAGCTTAGCTCATTACAATTAAAGCCCTTGGCTATACAGATACAAAACAAAATAAAGAAGCTCTTGCTTCCTCCTTTAGTCTCTCCACGCTATTGCCTTGGCGGAGGCATATCACCTACACCTGAAAATGATTTTTCCCAAATAAGGTGAGCCAAAGCCCAGTAAGAATAATCTAACACAGTATATGAGATTTAATAAAGATAAAAGTACAATGCGCATATACATTCCCGAAGGTAAAACAATCTCCAATTTCAAAAATATTCATAAAATACCAAATTCATGTCTTAATCCCTTTTTCTTCAATTCATATCAAGTTCAGTTATTCTTTTCAATTCACGAGTCAAATTCATTATCTTTCAATAACCCAATTGAGACTACAACTCAATGGTTTTCCAATCACACAATTAACACATAAACACTTCAACCTACCATTTTACGGATATTTCCTCCTCGGGATCGGCACCCATGTATACACAAGATTTCAGGACTTTCACCATGAACACTTCGGCCAACTTAATTTCAATGGAGTCCATTCCTTATCTCCTCCCAAACAATGGAGTATATCACCTTTCTCCTCCCAAACATCTTACATATACAATGTATTTAAACATAGTCATATTCAATGACAATCATCAAAAGATTAGTTTCAATTTACCTAATCCTCATGTATTTTCTACAACAATCATAGTTATTCTCCACTGATAGCCCAATACAGTTATTTCTAAACAGATATTCAATCTTTATACAGATAAATCATTAAACTGTAACGCCCCCAAATTGCTACAATAATTCCGATTCTCATAACAGAATGTTAATAGAAATATTATCCTCTTATTCATTAGAGTTCGTATTACAAAAGGTGAAGACATGCAGTATACATTCATTAATGTTCATCCTGAATCTATAGCATGTACTACCAATTAATAATCACAAAATAAATGCCCTACGGGCTTACACCTTTCCAAGACATTACTTGGTTACAGCAAAAGAAAGAGTCTAACTCAATTGCAACTTAGCCCTTGGCTATACAAAATAAACAAACAAAAGGGAAGCTCTTGCTCCAAGTCTCCCTGAACTACAGTCTCGGCGGAGGCATGTCTTCAACACCTGAAAATGATTCCCAAGAAAGGTGAGCCAAACCTCAGTAGAAACAATCCATCACAATATATAAGGTTTAATGAAGATATGAGTGTCACGTATATATTCAATATTCATGACGAAACACACATTCTCCACATAAACATACGGTACTAATATTCACATCTCAATCCATTCCCATCTATTTATTTCAAGTTAATTCATTTCATCATGACTCATGGACTAAGCTTATAATCCTCCGAATAACCCAATTGAGACTACAACTCAACGGTTCTCAAATCAACGTAATTATCTTACAAGCACTTCAATCTTGCCATTTTACGGAAATTCCATCCATGGGATCGACACCCATGTATTTACATGATTTTGGGACTTTCATCCTAGACACTCCAACCAACTTAATTTCAATGGAGTCCATCCCCTATCTCCTACCAAAAAATAGAGTACATCCTTTTTCTCCTCCCAAAACATTATACATATACAATGTATTTAAAAGTATCGTCATATTCAATGACTATCAATTATATATATTCAATGCCTTAACATACCGTCATATTCAATGACACAATTAAATGATTAGTTTCAATTCACCTAATTCTCATACAATTTCTACAACAATCATAGCTATCCTCTACCAATAGCCCAATACAGATATTTCTAAACAGATATTCAATCTCAAGAAAGATAATTTATTCAAGTTTCCATAGGTGAGTGATTTAGACAAATCCAACAACACCATTCATCTATACTTTCCCACCATTTCACATTTTCCATGCCAATTTCATTATTTATACAAATAATTATTCAAGACATATTAGGGCAAATTTCTTACTTTTTCAAATATTAACCCAAAGGCTAAAATCCACTATTCTACCACAAGATAACCTCATATCCAAAACCCCATAATAATTTATGTAACACAACATAGAAACCCCTCTTTTCAATTTGAATCCAAACCCTAGGTTTACTCAAATACTCCCAAAATTTCACCCCTTATACATAACAACAAATAACTAGGTTAAAAATTATATCAAGGTGTAGAATATCCCTACCTCAAGTGTAGACGCCCTAAGGAGAAGTGAAGAAACCTCAAAGATGCCCAAACTTGACTTTATTCGGATCTAATGGGAGCCCACGGAATACTCTATCTTTTTATCAAAGATAGTAGGGTAGAGAGATCCTTAGATCTAGGTGTATTTGTAGAGAGAAGTCAAATTTTAGAGAGAGAGGGAGCTAGTCTAGGGTTTTTGAGTGAAAAGAAATCAAAAAGTGGTGTAAAAATGCACTGTTGCGAACTGATATACACAAGGCTCGCTCGAGCGAAAGAGTTGTCACTCGAGCGTGTCACAACCCGCTCCTTCTACCCAAGGGTTAAGTATCGTGATGGCCAGTAACTGAAATTACCTACAGCCAATTCTTGAAAAATTAATAAACGCGAGCGGAAATAATATTTAAGTAAGGGTACCAAAATAATCATCAGAGCTTCTATTTTTATTACCAAATTTATTGACCAAATAGGCCGATATTTACATATAAAAATATCATAAAAGTGTTGTGTGTGTCTATTTCGCAACCCAACTTTCCCAAAAGCTATTTCTGAATTGCATTGTTTCTTGAAAATTGATAAACAGCTATAAGCACAAGACAGAGTGAAAAATATTATACCAAGAGTATAAGGGACATAGAATAACCATGGATAGTTATGTAACTAAAATATTTAAGATAACTTAGTCTGAACAAATAATCATTTAAGTAGCAAAACTGAGATTATGCAAATAAATAACTATAACCACGGTACCAAACAAAACAGAATAGAGGTCACAGAAGTGACAGTCAGAACAGAGGTACGAATTCAAGAGGTGGCTTGTACGGATTATAGAGGTGGCTCCCACAATAGTGTAGCACTTATCTCTGCACAACACTTTGCTCTGTACAGAATAGAGGTTAATAGATCCATGACAATAGAGGGCCACAAAGTGACCAAACAGAGGCCAATGGTTATTTAAGTCCCCCAAGGCGTAGGACTCTCGTGGTGGTACTTACAAAACATAATTGTTTATAAGGTCATAGTCAAATATTTTTTAAAATATAAACAAACATATCCATGGGTTTCATTTTAGACAAATATGGGTTAGGAAATAATCCACGTAACTGAAATATTAATATAACTTAATATAATTTATAAAACATAACTTGTATAAAATAAATATAGTAAGTCAAAACATATGTAAAATATGTTATGGTAACTCAAGGTATAATATAACTCACCTTAATATTGACCCTTACTATTTTCTTCTTATTTTTACTACCTTCTCACGGATGTTCATTCACTCTCATTTTCCTTTCTATTTCCTTTCCTTTCCTTTCTTCCTCTCTTCTTTTCCTTCTTCTTTTCACCTAGGTTGATCACCTCCTCCCTATTTATAGGGAGGTAAGAGCCACGTCCGGTCAACACATGGTAGCTCAAAGATTTGCTCAGGATTTATACTTATCTTAATAAATATTTAAGATAATTACACTTTGGCCCAATTTTCTAATATAACTATATAAATAAATTAATCCTTAATTAAATTACACTCTATCGTATACCAATAGAAAATTAATTATTTATTTTACAACCACACCCATTATTATTATTATTATTATTATTATTATTATTATTATTATTATTATTATTATTATTTACTCTTACTTTTATATTTATTTATTTACTATCTTTAACTTTAATATGGCCCAATTAGTATTATAATTCCATATTTTTGTTAATTTGGCCCCAAATAATAATCCCTAATGAAATTACACTTTATCTCATGCACCCAAACATTTAATATTTTATTTTACTCTTACGGGGATATTTAATTAAACATTTAGGGTTTTTCTCATTTATAATTAAATAATACTAATATAAAATTTAAAGGACAACTTAAATTTTCGAGTTGTTATAGAGCGACCAGTCACAATAAGTGTCCTCACAAACAGAGATGCTTTTGGGAATAAGTCACAAATTCCTAGAAGTTTTTGCTCGAGCGACCAATCACAATAAGTCACAAATTCCCAGAAGTTTTGCAGACAGAAGACCGTCGCTCGAGCACAAGAGTTCTCACTCGAGCAAATAACAACACCCTCCCAGTATCTCTGCAGGCTTGAGAAAATATTGGAAGATCACAAAGCTCGCTCGAGCACAAGAAGCTTCGCTCGAGCAAAGAAGCCAAAATCTGGGCAACATCAACCTAGACCAACTAGCAACCATTCTGTTCCAAACATGCCTAAGACATCCCAAAACTCAAACTCAAAGAGTGGAAGGAAGAAAAGACATGGATAACAATATTAAACCATAAAACTCAATGGTTTTCCAATCATACAATTAACACATAAACACTTCAACCTGCCATTTTTTGGATATTTCGTCCATGGGATCGGCACCCATGTATACACAAGATTTCGGGACTTTCACCCTAGACACTCTAGCTAAGTTAATTTTAATGGAGTCCATCCCCTATCTCCTCCCAATCAATAGAGTACATCCCCTTTCTCCTCCCAAACATCTTACATATACAATGTATTTAAACATAGTCATATTCAATGACAATCAACAAAAGATTAGTTTCAATTTACCTAATCCTCATATATTTTTTACAACAATCATAACTATCCTCCACTGATAGCCCAATATAGTTATTTCTAAATAGATATTCAATCTTTATAACAGATAAATCATCAAATTTTCATAGGTGAGTGATTAAACAAATCCAACAACACCATTCATATATATACATCCTCCCAATTTTGCATTTTCCACACCAATTTCATTATTTATACAAAATACTTATTCAAGACATTTTAGGGCAAAGCTACCCATTCTCTAAATATTAACTCAAAGGCCAAAATCAACTATTTTAACATAAGAAGGCCTCACATCCAAACCCCATAATCATTTATATACACCCACATAGAAATCCCTCTTTTCAAACTTGAAACCCAAACCCTAGGTTTGCTCAAAACATCCCCAAATCTCATCATTGTTACACAACGACAAATAAGTAAGCTAAAAAACATATGAAAGTGTAGAAAATCCCTATCTCAAAGAGAGAAGACGAGCCAAGCAAGAGTAAAACCCCAAAGGTGCTCAAACCCAACTTTATTCGGATCAAAACGAAGCTCTCAAGATGCTCTACCCTTTTTCCAAAGACACTGAGGTGGAGAGATCAACGGATCTAGGGAAAAATATACACAGAGAGAGAGAGAGAAAGAGAGTATTTTAGAGAGAGAGGGTCAAGATTTAGGTTTTTGAAAAGTTTTAGAGAGAGAGGGGAATGAAAGAGTGAACAAAAACATCATCTTCGCGGACTGTTATACACGTAATTCGCTTGAGCGTTAGACACAAAGTTCTGCTCGAGTGTGGAAAGTCATGCTCGAGCGTAGAATACATATTTCTAGAAGTTTTGCAGACGAAGGACCCTGCTCGAGCGCATGACTGGACGCTTGAGCGTAGAACACACTCTTTTAGTATTTGCAGGTCTGCAAAAATACTAAGAGTTAGCAAATCCCGCTCAAGCCCGAGAATGGCCGCTCGAGCGGAGGAGCAAAATTTGCAAAGCCCGTTCGAGGGCAAGAATGCCTGCTCGAGCGGAGGAACCAAAATCTGGGCAACACAGGTTTTAAAAAAAACAAGTAACCAACATGTTCCAAACACACAACTACAACTCGATAATCAAAATAAAGGGTAAGACAAGGGAAACAAGATATGAATAACCATTCAAAACCATACCAACCCAAGTCCGGAGTACAACAAGTGACGGGTCAAAACTGGAATCGTTATATTAGTTATAACATGTGTAACGCCCCAAAAAAATACACCATAAAAGTGCACCAACAACCACTCTTTATGATAATAGAATGTAATTCTCCAACACTTGTATTACATAAATCAAGAGATTTTTACAAAATAGTTCCACAAGCTAGTATGCATTCAACGATTTTTAGTACATGATTCTATAGCATGTAGAATATCCAGTCAAAAGTAAATAAATGCCCTAAAGGCTACAAAGTCCAAGGCTTAAGCCCGATTACACAAAATGGTTGTTCGAACAAATACAAATATAGCCCTTGGCTTACAAAAATATGATCACAACAAAATAAGAGCTCGGTGCTCTCAACATACACATCCACGCCCTAGTTTGGCGGAATCACCACATCCTTTCCTGCACCAAAATCCCATAGGGTGAGCATAAATGCCAGTAGGAAATTTTTAACAAAGTATATACATTTTACACAAGTCTCAAAAATTGAAATGCACATGCCATGCTATGCCTTTTAAAAAAAAAAAAAAAAAAAAATCACTTTACTATCTTTTTGAAAACTGTCATGCTCAACGAAAACTTGGAAATTTAACAATTCAATAATTTTACATCAAGCTCAAAGGGCGATAAATACGACTCAGGTAATCCCTAGGTTGGTGTCTGCAAGTAGGCATAACTAGCACTACCAAATCTCCACTTTACCGGTAGCTAACCGGAAGGCACCTGATAGCTCCTTCACGTGTGTTTTCAGTCTTTCACCCTAGACACTCTGGCCTTCTTAATCAATTTCATCTATACCCCCTATCTGAACTTACCAACCAATTTACCCCATAACATTTCAATGAGATCTTGTTTCACAAATATTTTTTTCTCAATGCAAAGGTTTCAAATCTCAATTCAAAATTTATAACAACCAAGTGAATCAAAATGCTAATGCAATAATTATCAATGCAATGTAATGTTCTTCCATTTTTAATTCTTCCACACAACCTTTTCCATTGTGATTACAATCCCCATTTCTCTTTCCAATACAATTTCACAAGATAATCATATATTCATTTAAACCCATCAAGAGTAACAACATTTCCACACTTTATGCATTCTCAACAAATTAGTCTTTTCATGACTATATCTCATTTTCAACAACAACTTCCAATCAACTAATTCTCTCACACCATGAAATTTCTCATTTCAACATTTATAAAAAAAAAAATTGATCAATATTAATTTTATAACATCACCACATTTCCTCAGAAAGGAAAATTTCCAAATCTCTAGGGTTTCCACAAATAAGATTTTCTCCACATTTCAAAAGCAATTATTTCAAGATAACACTTCTCCATAACAATGTGGCTAAAAAATCTCAAGGATTTTTATAAAAATATTTTTGGAAACCCGCATTTAAAATCATCCATAACTCATGAATAAAAATCAAGTTCAACACCACAAAGAGGAGTTCCAATAACAACATAACTTGTAAAAATATATATATATAACTCAAAGAAAATCCCTAGCTCAAGTTCTTGAAGGAAAAAGAGATGAAAGCCCCAAATCCAACGGTGTCGAAAGCCGATCTCCACCGCACACAACGAAACCCTCGCTTAGCTCTCCAAAATTAGTGAAGGATGTTGGGTCAAAGCTCTATTGGATTTAAAGAAATCAAGGTTTTGATCTTGTTTGGTGTAGGTAAATGTAGAGAGAAGGAAGAGAAATGGGTTTTTAGAGAGTGAGAGACGTATACAAAAAGTGATATACACACAACCCAAGAAGAGAGAAAAAGGCAAATTTTCGGACTCAGATTCATCCCACACGTACGGTGTCACGACCTAGGCCTGCCCTTGTAGGTTTAGAGTCGTGACCGGTCAGTAATCCATGATTACCGAAGGCCTGACTGAACTAAGCAAATAAACGGGGCTGGTGGAAGCTATTACATAAGAAGATAAAATGTCCAATGAGCTGTGAATTTACATGAGACAAAAGCTATTGCTATGTTTATATATATATATATGCGTAAGTACATCATATATTCACAAGTTTGTCAAAAGACAATAAAAAGAGAAAAGTCATTCCCATCGAAAACAAAAGTAATGTCAGTGATAACCGATCAAAATACATGTGCGAGCTACAAAAGGGTGCACATTGGCCACCTCAAAACTCGAGTAAATGGGAACCTCACGGTGAAGCATAGAAGTTAGCTTGACAAAATCAAAGCAAGACCGACGCCACTATGTTCCTTCCTGAGCTGGATCACCTACATGATATACAAAAATGTGAGCTAAAGCCTAGTGAATAACAGCTGAGTAAGAGATTTTGAATGATCATTATAATGTAAAATAAAGCACATATTGAGCAGGTTGGTATTACACAAGAGAAGCATAATATAACACGTAGTGTATCCAAGAGCCATAAATACAGACGGTCTAGGAGACCGAACAGACGGTCATGAAGACTGAATAGGCGGTTATGAAGACCAGACAGGCGGTCATGAAGACTGAACAGGCGGTCATGAAGACTGAACAGGCGGTCATGAAGACCGAAAATCAAATATGATAACCAACACTACAAAACAAAGATGCTTTGTAATCATATGAATAAGTGATAGGGTTGCCACAGTGAACAACGCAAACAAAGATAGAATCATTATTTATCAATGTAAGAAACAAATCAGAGCAATGCACAACCTTGAAGTAGAGAAAAGGTAATTTAATTACTCTTATGTTTACAACAGTGTTACTCACAGTCGGTTCTGTGGTGCAGGTGACTGGAACGTGGTATATGATCTGCATAGACAGACATAAGCGTAGAATACTTATTTGTCACATAATCAACTTATTGGTTCCATTAGCTTGGAATTGATTGACCTAAATGCTTTTTACTTCATTAATGCTCATGCAATACAAATGGATGGCAATTACGGTTGCAAAACACGTTAACGGAGGCCCGAGAGAGGGGTAAACGAAGCAAAAAAGTGAAACCGAGGCTGTCAAGCAGCCATACGTGCAGAGTCCCTTGGCCGCATGTGCGAGACTCCCTTCGCACGTATGCTACTAGGTGCTTTTCATTTAGAATTGCATCTTTTTCTCCCTTGATTTCCGCACGTGCGGGCCTACCCGCCGCACATGCATCAGTGCCTTCCCCAGCCACACATGCGGTCTCCCTAGCTGCACGTGCGGTTCCGGGTGTTCCAAAATCTCTGTTTTTGGGGTTCTAAATTCCTCAAAATCAAACCCAAAGTCAATCAAATTAAAGGTCAAAAATTAGCAAACATGGTGTACAAACAATTTCCAAGGTCATAGATCTTCAAATTCAAACTCAAGTTTTCCCAAACTCATACACAACTTCATGGTTAAAGAAAACAAAATGCTATGCATATAATAATCCTATATTTCAACAAAATTATGGAAATCTAAGTTAAAAGCATCCAAGGCCAAGTAATCAAGCTTAAATTATGCTATTCATGCAAAGATGTAGGGAGTTCTTTCCATTAGGGTTTATAGCACAACCTACTCTAACCAATTCCTCATTCCTTCCTTAAATTCCATGAATTAGGGAGTCACATGCACATAACTAGGAAGAATTCTTACCTTGATGACTTGATTTAGTGTAGTTGTTTCAAGTTCTCTTCTCATCCTCTTCTCTCCTCTTCTCTCCTCTTCTTCTCTAGCCTTCTCTCAAGTTCCAGCACTCACACTCTCTCTTTCTCAGGTAATCTCTCTCTCTCCCTCCTATTTGAGTTCAATATATATATATATATATAATATCCCAATTCTTTAACTTAGATTGACTAAATGAAAGTCTCTTTAATTAAATTACTTAATTAATTACATTACCACCTATCTTAATTTAAGGTGAATCAACCCCACTCACTCAGTCCATTAACTAATTTTATAACTCTTACGATTTAACGAATCAGACAAGTATTTTCATAAAGGAACATATCTATTAACAGACACAATGCATAAAAATAGGCATATAAGGCACGAATAAATGCATAATTCAGATTAATCATAAAAGTAATAGCTAAGGAAAAGGCGGCTGTTACATACAACACCCATTCTCGCACGTGCGGCAACCTTCTCCACACGTGTGACTCTCACCCCCCGCACGTGCAGCACTCTTCCCTCTGCACTTCCCTCCACACCTGCATATAATGTAGTAGCCAACCCAGAACTTCCCTTCCTCACCGCATGTGCGTCATCTCCTCCTGCACGTGTGGCCAAGCCTTCCGCACGTGTGGCCCTGCTTCCAGATAGAAAATTCACTAACTCAATCCGAGACACCTCGGATCCAACCTCGCACCTTCCGAAACAAGTGAAACTTGGAATCGAAATAAATAAGAACGAGAATTTCGATAGCAAGTTTTCAAAAACAACGAACCCAACGGTTAACAAGGCCTCGCATTAAAACCCGACACTATAACGAGAGTAAACCCAATATAACTCAAAGAGGACAAGACAAATAACGTATCCGGTCATCACAACCCCCCCCCCCCCACCATAGGAAATTTCGTCCCCGAAATTCAAACAACTTCTCAAACACGCAAGGATTTCTAGTGATCAAACCACAATAATTAAGATTTTAATTAACAATAACACTCTTCATCCAAAATTCTCCATTAACATCATGGTTTTTCCCAAGTGCATTAGTCACCTTATTAACAACAACAATTCGAGATAAGCACACGCATGAAACTTTCCAACAATAATAATGGCAATACATATTAAGCTCATGCTCAAAATAACAATACTCATAACAACACATGGTTAATAATCTTAATACATTTCCCTCAAACACTAGGGAATATTACAAATTAAAACAATTAAACATTTTTAAACAAATTCGAATACTTGGAGCGGACTTCAGCCTCTCATTCACACATCGCCTCCTTGACCCCATGGTGCCTCCATAACACTTTTCTTAACGGTATAGTCTTACCTCTCAACACTTGTTCTCTAGTGTCTAAAATTGGCCCGGTCGCTCTTCGTAAGAGGCATCCTCATCCACCTCCAAATCAACCCAATCAAGTACATGAGAAGGGTCGGGTTCGTACTTCCTAAGCATAGATACATAGAATATGTTGTGAACCCCAGAAAGTTGTGGCGGTAAGGCTAACAGGTATGCCACTTCCCCAATTTGCTCCAATATCTTGAAAGGCCCAATGAACCTTGGAGACAGTTTACTACTCTTACCAAATCTAATCAAACCCCGCCTTGGTGATATCTTAAGGAACACGTAGTCACCAATCTCGAAAGATAAAGGTCATTTCCTCTTATCGGCATAACTCTTCTGTCGGCTTTGAGTCATATCTAACCTCTTCCGAATGAGAGCAACTTTCTCAGTTGTCTCTCTAACAATTTCTGGACCCAACAATGGTGCATCACCCACCTCGGCCTAACAAACCGATGATCTACAAGGTCGGCCATACAAGGCCTCAAATGGTGCCATCTCAATGCTAGCTTGATAACTATTGTTATAAGCAAACTCGATCAGGGGTAAGTGTCTCTCCCAAGGCCCTTTGAAATCAAGGACGCTAGCTCTAAGCATGTCCTCCAAGATCTAAATGGTACGCTCCGACTGCCCATCGGTTTGAGGGTTGTAAGCGGTGCTAAAGATCAACTTAGCTCCCAACGCCTCTTGAAGGCCTTTCCACAACTAGGCGGTAAAATGAGGATCTCTATTCGATACAATGGTTACAGGAACCCCATGAAGTCGAACTATCTCTCTAATGTACAACTCTGCCAAATGCTCAATTGGGTCGCCGATGCGCATCGAAATGAAATGTGTAGACTTAGTCAACCTATCAACAATTACCTAAACGACATCGTTGCTTTGCTGAGTTCTAGGCAGCCCAACTACAAAATCCATGGTAACATGTTCCCATTTCTGCTCGGCCATCAGTAAAGATTGTAGCAAACTCGTTGGCCTTTGGTTTTCAACCTTCACTTGTTGACAAGTAAACCACTTCGATACAAATAAAGCGACATCCCGCTTCATACCCCTTCACCAAAACTGGTGACTAAGATCATGATACATTTTGGTGCCTTTTGGACATTCTGCAAGACGTGAGTGATGGAACTCTCGAAGTACTTCCTCTCTACAAGATTCTGGTACAAACAAACGGTCTAGATAACATACACTCAGATCCGAGTGGATGTTCAAACCCTTTTCTTCCTTCCCGCTAAAAATTCTATCACGGATTGACTCCACCTCACTATCCCTCTGTTGTGCCCCTATAACCTTACTAATCAAGGTAGGTTGAGCACTCAAAATAAACAAGGTAGCACTCTCGTCAGACTCATCCAGATGCAAATCAAACTTGTCGATATTGCCTAGCATAACCCATTCCCAAATGGCCACACTTGCCAAACTACTCACGAATTTTCAACTTAAGGCATCGGCCACTACATTAGCCTTCCCCGGATGGTAGTGTAATTCAAAATCATAATCCTCCATAAATTCCATCCACTTTCGTTGACGTAAATTCAAGTCTTTTTGGGAAAACAAATACTTTAAACTCTTATGGTCGGAGAAAATCTCAAACTTCTCACCATACAAATAATGTCTCCAAATTTTCAAGGTAAAAATTACCGCCGCTAATTCTAAATCATGGGTGGGGTAATTTTTCTCATGAGTCCTCAATTGTCATGAACCATAGGCCACAACCTTTCCTTCTTGCATCAAGACACAACCAAGCCCATCCCAGGACGCATCACAATAAACGGTGTAACTCAAATCTCTTTTCAGAATTATCAAAATCGGTGTGGTAGTCAATCTAGTCTTAAGTTCTTGGAATGACCCTTCAAAGGCTTCACTCCACACAAATTTGACACCCTTCCTAGTCAACCTAGTCAAAGGTGTAGCTAGTCTAGAGATGTCCCTTACAAAACGTCAATAATACCCGACTAATCCCAAGAAACTCTAGATCTCAAAAACATTTTCAGGTCGTTCCTAATCCTATACGGCATCTATTTTCGAAGAGTCTACAGTTACTCCTTCTCTCGATACTACGTGCCCCAAAAACTTAACCTTAATTAACCAAAACTCGCATTTCTCAAATTTGGCATACAATTGGTGCTCCCTAAGCAAATCAAGTACTAATCGCAAGTGAGTCTCGTGTTCTTCCTAAGAGGTGAAATAAATCAAGATGTCATCCACAAAGACGACCACGAAGCGGTCCAAGAATTCTCAAAAAATTCGATTCATCAAATCCATAAAGGAAGCAGGTGCATTGGTCAACCCAAAAGGTATTACAAGAAATTCATAGTGGCCATAACATGTACGAAAGGCCGTTTTCTGGATGTCCTCCTCCCGAACTCTCAATTGATGGTACCCCGACCTTAAATCTATCTTTGAGAAACAACGAGACCCTCTAAGTTGATCAAATAAATCATCTATTCTGGGTAGAGGATACTTGTTCTTAACGGTAACCCAGTTCAACTTGCGGTAATCAATACATAACCGCAACGACCCATTCTTTTTCTTCGCAAAGAGAACCGACGCTTCCCAAGGTGATGTACTAGGGCAAATGAAGCCCTTATCTAAAAGCTCTTGGAGTTAAATCTTCAACTCATGCAATTTGACGAGTGCAAATCTATACAGCGCCATGGAAATCGGTGCCATGCCAAGCACTAAGTCAATGGAGAACTCGATCTCCCGGTGGGGTGGCAAACTAGTCAGGTCCTTGGGAAAGACATCCGGATATTCACAAACTACTCTTGGAAATTCAACACGGGTCCCATCACTCCTACTATCCAACAGAGTCGCAAGAAGACCACAAAGCTTGCTCCTACTACGAGGGTCAAAAACTGGTGACAAGTCCCTATCAACTTGATCCCCTAGAAAATAAAAACAATCACCACTCGAGGTACACACTGTAACTCTCTGATGGTAACAATCAATCACAGCTCAGTACGAAGATAACCAGTCCATGCCTAAAATCACATCAAAACTTGACATGTCTAGCAACACAAATGCAAAATGAAGTCAATGCCCAGTAACCCTTATCTCACAACTGCAACATCCCCGATCCAAATCAACGGTACCCCCAACTAGTGACTCTATCCTGAGCGAAGGCGCTAACTATGCCACCTCTAACCCCAATGTTGAAGCAAATGCAGTAGATATAAATGAATGAGACGCACCCGTATCTATCAACACATTAGCCAAAGAATTACACATAACAAAAATAGCTCTCACAACTGAGGATCCTAGTAACTGCTTTGGCGCAGTAACAACTTACATGTGCTCTCGTGGCCTCTGATCAACCTGTTTATCTCTTGGAGCATAGGCCTACTGCACTGACTAAACCAAATCGGCTCCCTGATTAGCTCTAGAAGTCTGAACTGAGTGAGCCTACTGGTGACTCTGAGTTTGCCTCGATCCTGATGCACCAGATGCGCCTCCCAACTGCGAGTAAGCTTTCTTTATATACCTCGACTGGCCACACTGAAAACAAGTAAGTCCTTGTACTTTGTTCTAGGACTGACTCTGAGATCAGTTAGGTGGTGGTGGTGGTAACATCTACTGTCTTCCCCCCTTCTGTGGGCATGAAAAGGCCTTGTGACCTAGTTGGCCGCACTTGAAACATGAGAAACTACCCAGTGCACTCTTCCCCGGACCCACACTAGGCAAGGGAAAAGTAAATCAAGATTGTTGTGGTTGGGATTGGGATGAAAATATGCCCTTGTTCTTCTTACTTGGTTTAAAGTCTCCCTGTGACTCCTGGCCCCTAGACCTCGAACCCTGAAGTCTCTCCTCCTCGACCTGAACAGTAATCTCTACATGTGTCGCCACCTCTACAAGACGATCATAGTTCTGAATCGTATTTTCGACAACTTTGAACAAAATTTTTGTCCTCAACTTCTTCTCAAATTCTATGTAACAACACTCTTCTGTCGCCACCAACTCCGGCGCAAACTGGGACAAACTAGTGAAGGTCGCCTCAAACTCGGCCACAAATAGGTTAAGTTGTTTGAGGTCTTGAAACTCTTGCCTCAATCTCTCCATAGCAGTGGGAGGTAGATACTTGTCTTGGAAAGCAACGTCAAAGGCCTCCCATGTCGGCTCCACCCTACCCGTGGCGTACTTCCACCATTGGCATGCATCCCCTTTGAGGTAATAACTCGCTAGAGTCACCCTTAGCTCGCTATCCTCAATGTGAAGCATCTCAAATGTCTTCACCGTTTGCTCGAGCCATTCGTTCACTTTCTTGGGCTCGGGGCCACCATGGAACTCATCTGGTTTGCCTGTAAAAACTCTCTAGTAAGGAAACTCGCCCTTGTCTCTACAGCGTTCTCTCGAGCTTGGTTCTCTGCTCTCAACAAATTTACCGACTCCCTCAAAGCCCCTGCCATTTTTCGGGCTAGGGCCCCCCATCACGATTTGACCCGCTTGTTTCAGAAATCTCGCTTGCCCTATTTGCTCGGCTACATTAGCTTGGCCTGCTTGCTCAGCCGTATTAGCTTGGCCGAACCTTTCCTCTTACATCGGAACCTCATGGGCCGGTACTGCATGTATACCTCGGTGAGGCCTACCACGCCTCCCGCCTCTACCACCATGGGCTTGACCCCTTCCTGACATCCTAATTAAGGAATAAGGTAAACAATTTAGCACATAATCCCAAATGTGCTCGCGACTTGTCTCACACGTTTGACCACAATAATTTTATGTATCTCTCTATCATATAAACAAGTTAGTTTCACTCCACATAAGCACTTAGTCACGTAAACATATACAGATTATTCTTTTACGATGAAATTCATCCCACGAAATACCAAGAAGTCTTAGTAGAACGAGTATTGATCAGGTACTCTTCTAGTAAGACCTCAAGGAATTTAATAGGCGAGAACAACATCCCAAAAGTCCAACCCCATACCCATCCAGTCATCTAAACATTCTATCACGTAGTCACAAAGTACACAACATTTCCTAATCATGCGAAATGAACCCATTGTGGCAAAACAACCACTTCCCACGAGCCCCAAGTATTAAAACCTGGTAGCTTTGATACCAAGTTGTAATGCCCCCCCAAAAAAAAACACCATAAAAGTGCATCAACCACCACTCTTTATGATAATAGAATGTAATTCTCCAACACTTGTATTATATAAATAAAGAGATTTTTACAAAATAGTCCCACATGCGAGTATACATTTAACGATTTTTAGTACATGAATCTATAGCATGTAGAATATCCAGTCAAAAGTAAATAAATGCCCTAAATGCTACAAAGTCCAAGGCTTAAGTCCGATTACACAAAATGGTTGCTCAAACCCATACAAATATAGCCCTTGGCTTGCAAAAATATGATCAGAACAAAATAAGAGCTCGGTGCCCTCAACATACACATCCACGCCCTAGTTTGGCGGAATCACCACATCCTTTCCTGCACCAAAATCCCATAGGATGAGCATAAATGCCAGTAGGAAATTTTTAACAAAGTATATACATTTTACACAAGTCTCAAAAATTGAAATGCACATGCCATGTTATGCCTTTTTAAAATAAAAAAAAATCACGTTACCATCTTTTTGAAAACTGTCATGCTCAATGAAAACTTGGAAATTTAACAATTCAATAATTTTACATCAAGCTCAAAGGACGATAAATATGACTCAGGTAATCCCTAGGTTGTTGTCTGCAAGTAGGCATAACTAGCACTGCCAAATCCCCACTTTACCGGTAGCTAACTGGAAGGCACCTAGTACCTCCTCCGTGCGTATTTTCGGTCTTTCACCCTAAACACTCTGGCCTACTTAATCAATTTCATCTACACCCCCTATCTGAACTTACCAACCTATTTACCCCATAACATTTCAATGAGATCTTGTTTCACAAATATTCTTTTCTCGATGCAAAGGTTTCAAATCTCAATTCAAAATTTATAACAACCAAGTGAATCGAAATGCTAATGCAATAATTATCAATGCAATGTAATGTTCTTCCATTTTTAATTCTTCCACACAACCTTTTCCATTGTGATTACAATCCCCATTTCTCTTTCCAATACAATTTCACAAGATAATCATATATTCATTTAAACCCATCAAGAGTAACAACATTTCCACACTTTATGCATTCTCAACAAATTAGTCTTTTCATGACTATATCTCATTTTCAACAACAACTTCCAATCAACTAATTCTCTCACACCATGAAATTTCTCATTTCAACATTTATCAAAAAAAAAATTGATCAATATTAATTTTATAACATCACCACATTTCCTCAAAAAGGAAAATTTCCAAATCTCTAGGGTTTCCACAAATAAGATTTTCTCCACATTTCAAAAGCAATTATTTCAAGATAACACTTCTCCATAACAATGTGGCTAAAAAATCTCAAGGATTTTTATAAAAATATTTTTGGAAACCCGCATTTAAAATCATCCATAACTCATGAATAAAAATCAAGTTCAACACCACAAAGAGGAGTTCCAATAACAACATAACTTGTATATATACATAACTCAAAGAAAATCCCTACCTCAAGTTCTTAAAGGAAAAAGAGATGAAAGCCCCAAATCCAGCGGTGTCGAAAGCCGATCTCCACTGCACACAATGAAGCCCTCGCTTAGCTCTCCAAAATTAGTGAAGGATGTTGGGTCAAAACTCTAATTGATTTAAAGAAATCAAGGTTTTGATCTTGTTTGGTGTAGGTAAATGTAGAGAGAAGGAAGAGAAATGAGTTTTTAGAGAGTGAGAGAGGTATACAAAATGTGATATACACACAGTCCAAGAAAAGAGAAAAAGGCAGATTTTCGGACTCAGATTCATCCCACACGTGTGACACCCATTCCTATACGTGCAATAATCCCCTCCGCATGTGCAGCTCTCACCCCCGTACGTACGGCACTTTCCCCCCGTACTTTCCTCCACACCTGCATATAATATAGTAGCCAACCCAGAACTTCCCTTCCTCACCACATGTGCGGCCTCTCCTCCCACACGTGCAGCCCAAGTCCCCCGCACATGCGGCCTTGCTCGCAGATGGAAAATTCGCTAACTCAACCCGAGATACCTCGTATCCAACCTCACACCTTCCGAAACAAGTGAAACTCGGAATTGAAATAAATAAGAACGAGAATTTTGAGAACAAGTTTTCAAAAACAACAAACCCAATGGTTAACAAAACCTCGCATTAAAACCCAACACTACAACAATAGTAAACCCAACATAACTCAAAGGGGATGAGACAAATAACGTTCCCGGTCATCACAACTTCAATTTGGTTAAAATTTGTTTTTGACTTCTCATCTACAAAAACTAACGATAAACATAAATTAATTTTTTGAACATTGTATAAAGGTAAATAAAGAAATATATTATCAATAATACTAATAACAAAATATATTTTTATTTATCATGTGACGCCTCACCACTGTATTGATAATAGACATTAATAATAAAATTCATTACGATAATACAACAATAATATATCAAATAATAAGTAACATGTGTTCACAATAATTTTTTATAGTTATACAAAAGTACCCAAAATTATATATAAAAAAACAATATATGATCTATATTCAATTTTTATATGGTAAAATTCACACTGAATCTCAACCATACATTAGTTTTCGAAATCAATTCATCACCCAAACTATCTACTATTATTTTAATATTTACCTTTTCAAATTCTACCCAAACAATGCTCTAGCCGAGCTCATCATCACCCTTGTTATTGTCATGCTCACCACCACCACTAACCATTATGCAACTCCGATCTAGTTTTTTATCTTTGTAAATATAAAAAGACAGTGTTATGGAAATAAAAAGGTACCGTTAGAGTTTTAAAGAGTTAAAAATGAAAAATAAAAAAAATGCATGATTTTAGGTTTTTTTATTCCATATATGGGTGTTAATTTTTTTTAAAAAAAATCCATAAATTATGGAATAGTGTTCATTATTTAAAATTTTATTTATTGATGGGCAAGTCAATTAAATGTTTTTTTAATTTTTTACAAATAAAAAATTTGAAATTTTGTTTAAGAAATTTAAAAAATAGCTAAATCATAAAGAACAATATAAGATGCATTATTCTATAAATAAATAAATAAATAAAATCATAACTATATTATCAATTCACATATATCAAAAGAAATAATAACAACAATATAAAAAATACACAAACATCCACCGAAAAAAAAAAACTTCAAATCAACTCCCAAAGCAAAGATAGTTAACAGATATATATATATATATATATTTATTATCAATTTAGTTGGAAAAAAAATACATTGGAAAAAAAAAAGTCATATAGAGGGGGAAAAAACATACTCACACGAAAAAAAAAAAAAATCACAAACAAATAAACTTGAAATAAGTTTGGATTATTGGCAATGAGAAAGAATACCCATTGCATCATTATATTTGGGGAGGAGTTGGTCAGGCTGGAAAAAAAATCAAATATTGAGTACTAGCGTATGCCCGTACCTGAAGGCACAGTGTAAATAATGTTAGGATTATAATATAATTGTAATCGCAACACTATTTAAATTTAAGATTAAAATGCAATTATAAAAATATATTTAATAAACTACACTCTATAATTTCAAAAAATATATTTAATAGACTACACTCTACTAATTGACAATAAAAGTTTTCATTCTTGCATGTGCTTTCATGATTATACAAATGCTATACACACAGGTAGAGACTTTGCTTATTTATTTCAATGTCTAGGTGGGAAGATGATGTTTGCATGTTCTGGGACTATAATAGAATGCGAGGATGTTAATGGAACATTCATCAGTACCATTTTAACTTCTGCAACTCTCCTAAGATCACCTATTGATGCAAATGCTATACCAGATGACATTAAAGTGGTTGTTGTTGTTGCTTTTTTTTTTTTTTTTAATTATAAAATACTTGGCATAGTACAACACTATTCAATGTTTTTTATTATTATTTTTTTGGGTGGGTATGACTTACTATTATTGCAGGTTGAGGTTGGTGTTTATGTAATGAATGATAAACCATTTAACTTACGATTTTCACTTCAACATTGCTACCATTAGTATTGAAACAGATGTAGCATTGCCAACTGCAATCATTAGACCCTAGTATGATTCAATCTCAATAGATTCAATCTCAATCATCATCAATCTTACGAATCAAGCTACTGCGAAATGTGGAAAATTTGGAAAACGAAGTATTAGAAGTTTATATGTTTGCAATTAGAATTTTACCTGAAAGAATTTAGCCTGAAAATTAACCCTAATGCTTTGTAGAAACTCTGTTTTCTAGTATCTCCAAGAAGCCTTTCAAATTTGAAATCAAATGAAATTTCAGTAGCGAAATCATTACCCAACTAAATAAAAAATCTAAACAATTCTTTGTAATGTTTGGAAAAAATCTATATCCAGATTCTTTGTAAAAAATTAAAAAATCTATACAATCTATATCCAAAACTAATCCAGAATGTGTGTCTATATCTAGATTCTTTGAAAGATTGCATTTTTGTTCTCTTTCGGGCCGAGTGAATTTCTTCGGCGAAGCATAAGTCTCCTCCTTCACACCTCTCAATCTCTCTAGCTCACTCTGCAGATTGAAGAAAGAGAACAATGGTAATACCATCTTGATCACTAAAAACAACTTCATTGAAAAGTGATACAAAAAGAAAAGAAAAAAATGGTCGACTTGGTGATTTTCAGATAATCAGAAAATCTGAAAGCAAGAACCGAAGCAAGAATTAATCAGAACTATCAACTGAATTTTGCTTAGAAACCTTATTGGCAGGTGATTTCAAAAATCCAAACATTTTGAAGGATGAGTAATGATTACAGATACAAAATTAAAGAAAAATCCAGCAAGAATTGTATTGGGATGGGTACGGAATTCAACTAATTACAGATAAAAAATATCCAGATTCAAAACTCATTTAAAAATCAATCCAACCAAACACCCACATATCAAAAATATCCAGCTTCAACTTTACAAACCCACCAAAAATTCAGATTTAAGCAAAAGAATATTATGAATTGCAACTTTACAACCAAACCCACAAAAAATTCAGATTCAAGCAAAAAATATCATGAATTCAAGCTCAAGAAAACCCAACTGTAAAATGGATGCTCTAGACTCTGTTTTGAGCTATAAAATGGGTTGTAATGGAAGTCTTTGAGTAAAGAGAGAGAGAGAGGTGGTGATGATGACCTTTCAAAAATCCAAACGTATACCAGGCTTTGAAATATGCATTTTCCACTGTGGTAGATCATGCTGCTCAAAATTTCTCGTCTTTTGTTTATGCATTAGACACTTCATCTGGTTATAGTGTACACCAAGGAACTTCATCTTCAGGTTTATGTGTAACAGATTATAAGTTATAGTTAACAATGCTTGTGATTTTTTATTTTATTTATTTATGTATTTTTAAAGTCCCCATACCCATCGAAATAATTACCTTAGATGATTATATGATAATTTTTATTAGAAATTAAGAGAGCAAGTTCAAGTAATACTTGACGTATACCAAGCCAGAGGCCACGATCTCAATTCTTGGCCAGACATTTTCAGATCCATGAGATTTTCACTCAAGAAGTTTTTGGTCTTGAATATTTTTTTAAAAACCTCTCTGCTTCTCTTTTCAGGTAGACCAGAAGTGACATCTTTAGAGGGACATCTTCTCTGCATTGTTTTCTTTCTTGTCGTCTTTGTAGTTCATATTTTTACTCGTTAACTATAATAACAAAATTTCTTTGTTTTGATCCATAAAAATAACTAAATAAAACAAATTGCTGAAAATTTTGAGGCAAAACTTTTTCTTATTTTGTAAACACAGATGCCAAAATAATGTTTTAGGCTTTGGTAAGTCATCGGCCCGAGCCCTCGGGGTTGACTCGCAGCTTTTACAATACTATTTTTGAAGCGTATCTCAGCATAAAATAATGCATCATTATTAGTTTGAATCTGGTGCATAGCTACACCATTGCTTTGTTTATCTGATGTATTCCTTTAATTTACTAAATGGTTATGATAGTTTTCTCCATGCTTTTTTCACTATAATTACCATCTAGGTACCTCAGCCTTTCATTCTTTTTGCATTTGTAATGTAAATGCTGTAGAAGCAACTCTGCTGGTGGGAAATCACCATGCTTACAACCACCTTTGGAACATCACTTCCCAAAATAGTGGATGTACAAATTTCTACCTATGCCAAGATGGCAATTTATCAACAAATCATTTTTGACGCAAAACCCAAATGCATAGCTGTCCTACCTTGAAAAAGATTGAAATGCTTGAAGGACTGATATGAAGCTTATTTTTGCAGGGTTGCAATGTAATGCTGATTGGAGTTGCAAGGATAGCCTATGGGTTTCAGTTATTCATATCAACTGTTGTGCCTCTCTCTTTTTTGAATCTCATTCAAGCTCAGCAAAAAATTTAGATTCAAGCAAAAAATATCATGAATTCAAGCTCAAGAAAACCCAACTGTCGAGCGGCTCCTACCTTCCACATCCAAAGATTAAAAACAAAAAAACTCTATTTAATTTTTATATGCATCAACATTATATATTCACATAAACTAATAATATCAGTAGTCCCAAATAGCACAGATATCTACAAATATCATTAAACAATCCTGTTTCATTGATCGATGTGCAGACACAAATAGATAAGCAAGAATTTCATCCCAAACCTTAAATTCAATCAACTAACTCCAAAAAATTCTATAAGAATGTAAATCGGAAATTAACAGTAGATCAATTGAAAGAGGGGAATAGAGACAGAAATATTACCTTGGTATCGCGCTTGTTAATCGGAAACTCGGGTTGCGAAAGGGTGGTCTGTGTATCACTCTGTTTATGTTAAAGGAATAGAACTCAGAACTCAGAAGTTTTAATAGAGATAGAAATATTACCTTGGTATCGCGGTTGTTAATCGGAAACCTGGGTTGCGAAAGGATGGGGGGAGAGGGGGAGAGGCCAAGCTCGGAACACCATCCCTGTCATCTCGGAAAACCACAGTTATACCAAGAACACTCCAGCCAGAGACAACCACCAATGGCCGAAACAGAATAGTGCACTGGAATAGGACCAGAGACCAACAATTACACTCTAAAATAACAAAACCAGCCGGAATCAAATGTGGGAAATTAACAGTAGATCAATTGAAAGAGGGGAATAGAGACAGAAATATTACCTTGGTATCGCGCTTGTTAATCGGAAACCCGGGTTGCGAAATGGTGGTCTGTGTATCACTCTGTTTATGTTAAAGGAATAGAACTCAGAACTCAGAAGTTTAATAGAGATAGAAATATTACCTTGGTATCGCGGTTGTTAATCGGAAACCTGGGTTGCGAAAGGGTGGGGAAAGAGAGGGAGAGGCCAAGCTCGTAACACCATCCCTGTCATCTCGGAAAACCACGGTTATACCAAGAACACTCCAGCCAGACACAGCCACCAATGGCCGAAATAGAATAGTGCGCTGGAATAGGACCAGAGACCAACAATTACACTCTAAAACAACAAAACCAGCCGGAATCAAATGTGGTCGGACTGGTAATCAATGTGTAAACACACTAAACTCACACAGGAACAACTTCTACTTCAGAGGTGAGGAAGAAAACCAAATGTGATACCCTGCTCGATTGGAGGAGAGGCAACGACGGAGGGTGGGGGTCATGTATCACTCTGTTTATGTTAAAGGAATAGAACTCAGAACTCAGAAGTTTTAATAGAGACAGAAATATTACCTTGGTATCGCAGAGATCGGGTGAGAGAGAATGAGAAAGAGAAAGATAAAGAAGAGGAACAAAGAGGGAGGTAGAGATGAGGAAATGGGATGAGACGTGGAACAGAAAAGAGATAAGATGGAATGGAAGGGGGGAGACGTGGATAAGCAGGAGGCTTAATGTTTGGGTGGGAAAATATATATTTAGGATTGATATATATTTAAGGGGGTCATCTCAGCCATCTATCTAAATAGACAAATGAATCCTAACCATTGAAATGTCCTAGTAGGACAGTTGTGTCTAACACATTTTCAAAATCCGTTCTGCTTTATTATATAGATTTTAAAGAGAGAATTGTATTAAATTTTTAATTTGATTGGGTTTTTAAAATTTTAGATTTATTTTATTTTCGGAAAAGGTGAGAGTGGGATGAAGGTGGCTTACCATATTATTTTGAATTTTGAAATTCAAAATCATAAATAATTAGTGTCTTTATTTATTTTTTTTATTTGAATTGTTTTGATCAACATTATTTAATTTTTTAAAAGGGTGATGGTAACTTATCATATTATTTTGAATTTTTAAAATTCAAAATTGTAGATAATTAAAACTTTTTTTGTTTTTAGATTTTTGACTTCAGGAACTAACCAATAGATTTTTTTTTTTAATTTCTTTAAAAATTAACAAATTAACAAAACTAGTTTGGGAGTTTGGAACTTCCACAATCATTTTTCTAAAAAAGACTCTTTTCCTTATATATATAGATTTGCTGTTTGAGTTTTACATTAAATCTAATTACAAATCCTCAATTCTAAAAAAAATTACAAATCTGTAAATCCTATATAGATTATACTTGAATTGTGTTACAAATCTATAAATCCTATATAGATTATATTTTAATGTACAAAATTTTCCTTATATTATTCTATGCAATCATGACTCACACAGCAACAATACTAACCTTTGAAATTTGAATTTGCTACTTAGATTACTTCTTCAATTGTTGGATGGTAATTTGAATTTCCTTATTTTAATGTTCAATTTTAATTAATATTTCTGATGGTTTTGCCTTTTTTATTTTTTATTTTTTATTTTATTTATTTATTTATATATTTTTTGTAATTACGTATTTTTGGAGCGTATTTAATTATAGAGATGAATTGATGGGTTTTTTTTTTTGTTAACGAGATGAATTGAAGATTGGATTGAGTATAGTGATGGTAACAACATTATTCCAATTGTTTGATGAAAGGATAAAACACCTCCTACTCATTCTGTATGCTTGCTTTATCTCTCTGTTCGACTTTGATTTCAACTTTATGTTTAATTTTTTTCTATTAAATATTAAAGTTATATATATTTTTTCTGTCTACCTTATTAATATCTTAATATTCATATATATTGAGTTTTCTATTTAACATGAAATTCTGTATTATCAAAAATTTATATTTAATTTAAATTTTATATACTTATATACAATACGTATGAATAATTCAAAAAGAATATATTTAAAAAAAAATTAATACTCTAATAACTAATTTATTTATTTTCTTCTTAATCCAACCACAAATATTTATATTTAATTTTTTAAATAAATTAAGTAATCACTTTTAGTTTTATCTTAATAATTCTCCTTTCAATTTAACTATTATTTTTAATATCAAAATGAGTGTTTATTTTACTATCTTATAATTTAATTTACATCATATAAAATTATTATATAATAACTACACTTTTATAGCACCATAGGACTGAAATTATGAAAATACATCAATAATTTAATTAAAATTATTATATATAGTTATTTAAATAACATTTTTATAGAACAATAGGTTTAAGATTATTAAGATAAATAATTAGAATTACAATTTTATTTTAAATTAAAATTAATATTATTCTTTTACAATACATACATCATAGCATAAAATATTATTTTAAAAAATATATATTAACCTATGCATCGCCCGGGTCAACGACTAGTTCACATTACAATATGTAAAAACTTGAAAGGTCATAAGGCTTATCACATATCTCATTTCGAGGATAGGAGTTTTTTGTTTTGTAAGGCTCTCAATTATATCATTCAAGAAAAAAAAAATTAAGTTGATCTAATAATCGTAACTTTTTTTTATTTTATCGTGTTTGTATTCAAAAAAAGAAAATGAATGATTTATTTTCAATATATATTTGTCATTTATATTTTTTAAGGTAAATACGATAAAATAAAAATATTACGATTATTAGATCAAACTAATTTTTTTTATGGACGATATACATTGAGGGTCTTACAAACGAATGGTTTGGATCATCAAAACAAGACTCGTAGTGTAACAATCCAGATTTTTAATTATGCTATAGAATTTATACTAATATTATTTAATCTCAGTTAAGAAAATATATGATTTATTATATATTAACATGCGTAATTTTATAAAATAATATAATTATTAAAAGTTTAGGGGTTAAAATATAAATAATAATAATATAGATAATATTAATAATAACAACAATGAGTGTGGTATAAAAATAAATAATCAATTTTATGTTGGTATACGATAAAATGTAATTTACTTAAAAATTAAATTATTTATATAATTATATTAAAATATTGGGTCAAAGAATAATTATCTTAAATATTTATTAAGAATAAGAATGAATTTATATAATTAATTATAGAATCTGTCGAAAGATTTGAGATTCGCCACGCGTTGGCCTCCTGATGGCGTCTTTCCCTATAAATAGGGAGGCGCTTGGAGAGAACAGAAAGAAGAGAGAGAAAAGGAAGAAGAAAAGGAAAGAAAGGGAAGAAAGAAAAGGAAGGAAATGAAGGAAAGAATAGTGAAAGGTGAAAGGGTCTTTAATAGTGGAAAGAAAGAGTAAGGTATTAAAATTAAGGTGAGTTATATTATACCTTGAGTCACCAAAATATATTTTACATATGTTTTGGCTTACCAAAATCTATTTTATACAAGTATGTTTTATTAATATGTTAATAAAAGTTATGTTTTATAAAAGTTTCCAACTACGTGGTTTTATTTCTGAACCCTATTTGTTTAAAAGTAAACTCATGGATATGTTTGTTTTACTTATAAAGAATATTTGATTATGACCTTATATGAAAATATATTTTGTGAATACCACCATGGGAGTCCCATGCCTTAGGGACTTAAATAACCATTGGCTTAGTGATGTCCCATGCCTTGTGGGACTTAAATAACCATTGGCTTAGTGATTGACCACTCTGTGGTCCAGTGATTGTCGTGGATCCATTGACCAGCGTAGTGCTTGGCACTTAGTGATGTACCGTGATTATGGTTGTATAATGATTTTCGTATTATATGTTAAATGCATATTATATGTATTAAATGATCTGAGGTACATGGTAAATGATTTGTGTATTATATGTATCAAACTCTTTTTGGCCTAACTAATAATCCATGGTGAATTCTATGCCTTATACTCTTAGTATAATATTTCTCACTCTGCCATGAGCTTATAGCTTTTTTACCACTTTCAGGTGGCATGTCAGGATCAGCGTGTGGAATAGGCACAAAGCACTTTTATTGATGTACTTTTTATATGTAAATATCGACCTTTTTGGTCAATAAATTTTGTAATAAAAATAGAAGCTCCGATAATTATTTTAGTACCCTTATTTAAATATTTCTTCCGCTTGCGTTTATTGATTGTTTAAGATTTAGCCGGAGGTAACCTCGGTTACTGGCCATCACGATGCCTAACTCTTGAATACGGAGAGCGGGTCGTGACACGTAGTGGGCCCCATAAGTCCTTTAAGTTCTCTCATGTCGAAATGAAATGTGAATATAAGAGAAGCCCAACTTTTTTTTTATAAACATAATACCTCCTTATACCATCATCCAAGGGCGGAGGCACGTGAACCCCAGCGAGGTCATGTGCCCCCCTCCCCCCTCCCCTCAACTTTTGAAAAATTATTCTTTTGTCTCTAATAAAAAAATATATATCAATTTAATCCTTTTAAGCAATATCTTAAAATTTTTATATCACTATTTTCTTTACTTTTTTTATATAAAAAAAAATGTTTAATTTATCACTTTAAATGTTTAATTCTGCTTAAAAAAATTCTTGTAAATTTTATAGTAGAGAAATGTTATATATCACCCCTTATACGACACATAATTATTACACAATTAATGACAACTAATAATATATTGCCATGTAATTTAATTATTCAAAACGGTGAAAAAGACAAGTAATATATAATAGCCTCTGTATATTATTTATTTACATTTTTCTCATTTTCTTTCTCTATCCTCACTATATCTCTTTATGTGTGTGCATCTTAATATAATTTTGTTCTCATATTTTATGAGGTATATGTAATTATTTTTTAAACCGTAATAATCATCATATATAAAATAAATTAATAACAATAAAGATAACGATTAGTTAACTTGACCTTGTATTTAAATATATCTTTTGCATAGCACTAATTTTTAATCTTACCATCAAATAAAAATTAAGTTAAATTATGATTTTTGTTAAGATTTCAATTCAATGGTGCCTCTTCTGAGCCAAAATCCTAGCTCCGCCACTACTATCATCCACCCTCGTAAGCACTACATTTTTCCCATTTCACCTTCCACGACTACCACAGTTCCTCAACCAAACACTTCTTCTACCATAAGTAATATTAGAGATTTCAAAAAATTTACTAAATTTTTTACATAATGTCTAAAACATTTAGTAAAAAAGTTAGTAATTTTTTTAAAATTTCTAACATTTTTCTTTTACCATTATACCTTCCTCCACCTTTACGCATCCTTAGCCGACACACCCCTATTGCTCTCTTGCCACTACTTACCCCTCCATGGCCACCACCTCAAGCTAAAATTCCCATATCATATCACCCCATTTTTTCCCTTTATCGTCCATTCATTCTCAACCCCAATCACTAGTCAGCACCCTTCACCCCTAATCAATTGGAGGTCAAGAGAAAAATAAAAGGGAAAGAAAAAGTGAGGATGGCGATGGTAGGTGGCTATATCGGAGAGGAAGTGAGGCGTCATAGGCAATGAATGAAAAAGAAGAGGGGGATTGTGCTATTGTGTTTTTAATCAAATAGAAAAGTAATTACAAATATAATAAATAATACATCATAAACGTTTATATTGGTGCTATATAAATACTAATGTTGTGTTTGGTTGGGGCATTTGAGGAGGGATTCGGAAAGAGAAATGGAAAAGGAAGGTAAAATGTGAATAAAACATGCATATATTTCACGTAGTTTCACACACCTTTTCCCTTTCCCTTTCTAAATCCCTCCTTAATTTCCTCAACCAAACACAGCGTAAATAGTCACAAATTTTATTAATTAAAAGTAAATTAGTTTTTCTTTTTGGGGAAAACACCAAAAAAATTTCATTTTCATATCTTATAAATCAATTAGTCCTTCAAAAATTCTAATGAACCAATTAATCCCATCTGGGTGTAAATGTCATAATTACTCCAAATTTAACACGTGTGTAGTGGTTTATGCCTATAGATTATCAAAATACCTATTTTATGAAATTACACATTTAGACAAAGCATACTAAGGACTTATTATTGTACTCCTAGCTGGTATAGTTGGAGAATCCCCCGTTTGAAGCTATTTCCAAGCAAAAAGGATTCAATATCAATACCCACAAGATTTGAATATCCATACACAATGATTGAGATGGAATTGGAAACAAAAATAATGATTCCATATCAAAACCCACAAGATTTGAATACACAATGATTGAGATGAAATTGGAAACAAAAATGATTCCATATCAAAACTCACAAGATTTGAATATCCATCTACACACGGATTGAGGTGGAATTGGAAACAAAAAGGATTCCATATCAAAACCCACAAGATTTGAAAATTCAAATATGACATTTCGTCTAATGTATTATTTGCTTATTCCATCACAACTTTATTAGCTTGATTTATTCAATGTTGTTGAATTGTAGTGTGATAGCATGATAGTTTTTTGAATGTGCTTTTTTTTTATAATAAAAAAAAAATGGAGATGAAATATATAATTTGCTAAATGTGACACAGGATGATGTAATTAATTTTGAACATGAACGTTCATTACGGTAATATAGGATTTTGTAGCTTCTCAAAAACATAAGTGAGAAAAATATGTGCGACATATTTTGAATTATAATTGTGTTGTAACAAAGTAGAGTTCTAACAGGCACATTGTATAAATGTGGAATATTAGGTTCATCTAGAAGATCACATCATGCATTGAATGTGGAGTTGACTAAATATGAAATATTATGTTCATGCGGTAGATTACGTAGTTTTATGTTAGATTTAGGCCCTTATATTTTTTTATGTGAAATATTATGTTGAAATATTTTATGAATGTGATTATTGAACTTTATTGTATGTTTAGGGACATGGCATAATGCCCATCCCATAAATGTGTTTATTTGTCGAGTTGTGTGTATATCTTACTGAATATGTGATTTGCTTGTTGTTTTAGTTAATTAAGATTGAGATGAATATTTAATTTGTTGAATGTGACACAGAATTATGGAAACTATTTTGAACATGGACGTTGGTTTGGTTAATGTGGGCTTGTGTATGTGTGACTAAATGTAAACATGTATGCGATGCATTTTTCTGTAAAACATTTCCGTCTATTATTTGTGGGTTTGTTGTGTTGGGGTTCACTTTTGAATTCAAATGGATTTACACAATTTTACATTGGCATGTTGCTCAGCCATGGTGATTTATTGTTTTTAAATGTTGTTAACATCAATTCAATGTGGTTAGTGAAGGAATAGTGTGATTTTATTAAATTGGTGTATATGTTGGGTTGTTAGATTGTGAGTAACATCAGTTTGATTTTCCTAATTTGAATGTGGGTAACATTTGTTTAATGTGATTATTATTAGTGAACATCTATTTAATGTGGTTGTTTAAGGGATTAATTTCATTGCGATATATTGAATCTCTCAAAAATATTCATTGTGCAACTTACTTTTCCAACACATGAAATATAATAGAGAACCACAATAAAACAAGAGTAATGCTAGAGGTCCCAAAAATTCTATCAAAATTTTTATCAAATATCTCACATGAGTATATGACCCACATTGTGTGTCTCATGTGGGTCCCACACTCATGTGAGACATTTGGTAGAATTTTTAGGGTCTCTAGCATTTTTGAGAAAACAAAGGGTGTAACCGTAAACCCACATGCCAATGAATATGTTAAATCCACATTACCAAAATGAATTGGACTAATTGGTTTATAAGAAAATTCTTGAGACTAAATAGATCAGTATTCCTCAAAAAGAGATTTATGAATAAATTTTCCTTTCTTTATATTAAAAGCAAATTAATTGATAGTGCCTATATTTATATATTAAAAAAAAAAAAATTACTCTTTGACTTGAGAAGAAATTGAGACCAATTTAGAATATCGATTCAATGTTTTGAAAACACCATTAATTGTTACTAAAGATAATTTGCTTTTTTATTTTTTATTTATTTTCTCAATTTATTTATACAGTTAATTGTGAAAAGTGAAATTATCTTCACGGGAAAAAAACGAGATTACATGCTACTTCCTTGACCTCTGCAAGAAAAATCAAAAGTCAGGGATCATCCTTGACCAAAGTAGATTGTAAGGACTCTCTAATAATCAAGTCAATATACTAATCGATCATGATATGAAATTAGTATTTATTGTATTTAATAAGTTTCTTTGGATTACCTTGGTTTGTTCTTGGTGTTTTACATGCTTCTCTTTTTTATAAGTTTTTGGCTTTCATCTTAATCATCCGTTCTTCTTTTGATCGAAGGACCCTGCTTTTATGAGAGGCCAATTGAGCTAGTTGTCCACTTGCTTTTACTACTAATCGTTGGATTCAAACCTATTGGACAGCTAGGATGTTTGTCAGGCGTTAGCGGCCAACTTGCTCTTCATTGTGATCTTTGGATGGTTTATATCAGACGGCTCTCCTTTTCACTAGCCCCAGTCTATGTCTCAATGCACTTGACAATTATTCTCATCCCTTGGATTGGGTTTCGATATAAAAGTCCTCTTTATTCCAAAGATCTACCTTTTAGAAGGATATTTTTCTCTTTAATTTTCTTTATGCGCTTGAGTCGGATCTTATTCAAGTTGATATTTCTTTTAAGCCTAATATGTTTTGGGGATTTTATCTAATTTAGGCTAAAATCTACAAAAAGAAAAAAAAAGGCTAATAAAACAAAATGTCACATCAAATTCATAATCATTTCACTTTTTCTCTCACAAACATCACATCTAACTACAAAAAAATCCAATTATCTTCTCAAACACAAAAATTTTAGCCTACTAAAATAGCCAAAAACTAGAATAACCTACTAAAATAGCAACTTCCCAAACACTCACTAAGTTGGGTGGTCCTTCTGGTAGTTTGTGTAGGGGATCGGGGATCCCGCCCAAGACCTTGTAGAAATCATACCAAGCAGAAAAACACACCCACACAGAAGGGGACATCATATTTAACGTGGTTCGACCTTAAAGCCTACGTCCATGGGAGAGTAACCGGTTATCACTATTACAATGGAGAGATTACAAAAAGATTACAATAGAGGAGGAGCTCACACTCTCCTTACTCACCCACTCACCCATCTCCCTCACTCACACCGAGAGAGACGGTCTCTCCGCCTCACATCTCTCACTCTCTTTGGTTTGCTCTCTTGGTTCTCTCTATCTCCAACCCCTCCTTCTCACCTCAATTTATATACAATTGATGGAGGATGTGATTGGTCACCACCTACCTCCTTCCACTCTCTAGTGGGTTAGAGTTGGTGAGCCACCCCCACTCTCTCCAAAGTGGGTGCTCCATGATCATCCCACACATGGGGTGATAAATATATCCAACAAATCACCCCCTCAACCCATGTGAGGTGATCCATAATCTTGTCACGCTCGGTCACGCCTAAAAAACCAACAAAATCTTCATCTCCTCATTGAGACACTGCATCTCCTGAAGCTAGAGATCATACACCAGAGATACAAGAGGAGGAGGGAATCCTACATCCTCAACTCAACTCATGCCACTCTCTGATTTGGAGAGAGCCTCTGCTCTTATCTCCCACAAATCTCTACCACGTTTCTTGTCTCGGATGTCTTCACCTACTATTCTTGAACTTGCGTAACCAAGATATCCGACATCCCTTGATTGGATGTCCTGCACCCCCTGATTGAGATGCCCAGCACCCCCTGCCCGGGATGCCTTGTACTCCTTTGAGTGCTCTGTGACACTACAGCTCTTTCCTAAAATGCCACTATCCTGCCATGTATCTCCTTGCACGGCCAAAACTGAAGCAATAGAAAACTCTTCGTTTGCCTGGTTAACGTTCCTAGTTTTCTTTGCTTAGAGTTTCCCTTGAACTATCCTGAACTATCAATATTTGCCCTTTGCACTCTTGAACAACTTCCCAGCATTTCCACACACTTGTTGTTTATGCCTTTTGCAATCCCTGATCTCCAGTTCAGCAATACGCGTTACCTGCGCATCTTTCACTTGTACTACCAGATGATGGTTGATAGTAGCTCTTTCTTCCAAAGCAACTTCAACAGATCTGTACAAGTCACCAACTATACAACACCTAGCATAGTACCCGCACCCATATTTCTTGAGTGCTGATCGTGGTGCCATCTCTCCTCCTGCACTTAAGCTCACCTGAGAGATCTACAATTACTCTGTTTCATTAAGAGGTGCGTTCGCTGCCACAGAATCAAAAAACCGATACCATGACCTAGGTATCCAACCATTCAGTCAAAATTGAATGCCATCTGTTGTACAAAACACAAGTGCTTTTCCAAAAAAAAAAAAAAAAAAAACACAGCAGATTCCATTGCTTAAAATCACATTGAGCCAATGTAAAGAACATGCAGAACCAATCGAGCTAGCTCTTCGATTTTCTGCAACTTAAGCTCCACCATAGTGCCAAGTTCCGATTTCCATAGACGCCAAACAAGTTGTCCTTGACAACTCCAAACAAAACATGGTGATCAACCCGTTTGAACCAATGCTGAGGAGACTAAACAAGAGAGGCTTCAAATTCTCCGTCAAAGTAACTTCGAAAGAGGTACCAAAAACATCATGTCCGATCAACCATCGAACACAATACTGCTCTCTTCAAGCTCGAATTAATCAAGAGAGCCAAACAAATTCTCCAAGAACTGAGGCAAGTTCTCCACCAAACAAAACTGGATTGTGGACGCAGTTAGGCTCTAACCAGTTTAGAAGTATCGGAACAAACTTCAAATGAACTTACAAAATACCAAGAGCCAAAAAAAGTTCTGAAGTGTCGAGCAAACTCCAGATTCCTCCAACTACAATTCCAACCAGCAAACACAAGATGATGTACCATCTTCATAGTTGCCAAAAATCGCCCAAAAGGCGCGTGCATCGTAGATGCACAACTCCAATAATCCCCGCTAAATCTACCGAGTCTACGAACGATCTATCCCCTCCAAATCCAACGGTAGATTAAGGGATGGATCCCAACACATGAGATTCACAAAATCACCATCTTCACGTTTCTCCGCAACAATCTTTTCCAATCTTCAATGAACAACAACGGTCTTATCGCTTCCACAGAAGCAAACACTCGGAGTCTGAATTGTCACCCAGACTACCAATAGCTGATACCTTCGAATATGGAATAGATTGCGAAATGAAAATCCACAAGAAGAAGAAACAATCAAGTCTCACAAACTGGAGACACCCCTGGATCTAATCAGACACGATCATAGATCCCAACTGTGATAATGAATCTCAATAAACCACGATTTTGAAAATCGCCAATAATCCGTGAAAGACCGCCAACAACAATGCCTCCAATAGACATTGAACAAAAACGCCAAAGCTCCACCAAGATCTAAAGTAGATTGTCACACCTTTTTCAAATCAACAAATGCAGAAACCAAGGCTTCACCAGATGCGAGTCTTCCAACAACGATCCATGAAGGATCTTCAACGCCTCCACAAAGGCCAATGCCAATGAAGTACTACTATTTGAACTTATTACATATGCCAAATCTCTGTAGTACACTCTGCTAATGCTAGTTCTCTCTATCCCCTAAGGAAAAACCCAATGAACTTTGAAGTTCTGTAACTAACCCAAGAGTCTCCAAATGAACTGATAACTTCTGCAACTGACTCTGAAAGGTCTTCAATTGGCTTCCAATTGGCTTCAACCGGGTGAACAAAATTTTTCAGCCCCATCACCCACATGGATGATAAAACACCGTTGTACAATATATGCCTCTATTCCACCGAGCATCTAGAGTGAATTTGCACCTCCCACTTGGAATGTCTTCAACTGCCACACATCATCCTGCATGGCTCGCACCTCTATCACCAGGTGCTTGCATCCTTCAATAGAATGCTCACCGTTTCCCTGTTGAGGTGACTCCACCCAAACTCTCTGGGTGACCGTCACGACTTCATTGCCACGAACCAGATTCAGAACAAAGAAAAAATCTGCCTCTCACTAGGTGCACGCTGCAGCGTTTTATCCCTTTCAATTTCTCTGTCTGGAGCTTTCTTCTATGAACTAGTTGCTGCTGCTAGGCCAAAATCCGACACACTGCACGTTTGTACGACACTGCTATGTACTCTTGCATTGTTGTACGCCAGCACCTTGTACGACAGTCCTGCGTACTCATCTGTGCTATTGTAGGTACGTGCTCCTACATCTTATATGTGCACTACTGCAGCTGTTGCCCTTCCATGTTTACATACTACCAGTACTTCTTGTATTATGTTTGATAGTAGCTCCAACTGCCACAACATTCCCCTGAGCCTGCACTGGTTGCCAATCATCTATCTATCGATGAAGTGGACTTTTGATTGAACCAAATCTTCCAATCACCTCAATAACTAGGAAAGTTCTCAGAAAGACTGGTAGGGTCACAACCAGTCTCCTTAAACAGTGTCTTTTTGACAGAACTTTCCTAGACATTGTTGATTTTGAGATAATCATGTGCAATTCTCCTGATCGCCTTTGACCAATCATGATCTCCCTCGATTTGTCATTTGATCAAGCTTGATCTCCTTTGGTTTCCAATGATTTATCTCGATCTGTATCTGGTTGTCCAATCTGATTAGAATCTGTCCATTCTAATCTCTTCAGTGAATCCGCAGCGTTCCACAATATCCGACAACTTTCCTTTAACTATTAAAGATGACAAACTCGCATGTTTTGACAATCTTTAAAACCGTTCAGAATTTCACTATTCCGACCTCGCAGTTGCGTCCGGAACGGTTCGATTAGCTGGGACCAACCTTCGCGGCACTTCCGGGGACCTCACTGAAAAATTTCTCCAAAATTGGGGCAAAATTGCAAATTTCCCAAACACAGGGACCAAACTGTAATTTCACAAACTATAGGGGCCAAAATGAAATTTTCTAAACATTCAGTGACCAAATTGTAATTTCTGAAAACTTCAGGGACCCAATTGCAATTTACCAAACTTACAAGGGCCAATATATAATTTCTTGAAACCTCTGGGCCAACCTGTAATTTCCAAAAGTGCCGATTTAAACATCTGGCCGTACAGATGGGTTTGAAATACTCCAAATAGTTGGAAACCACTATTGGATTGTCAGAAACGGACTCCGAATGGCTCAGATCAAGCCAAAATAGTTTAGACGCTTCAGATCTGCGACTGCACCTTAGCCGCGTAGCACTGGATCACTTCTCCTACGGCTACACTTTAGCCGCGTCGCACTGGATCCCTCATCTGCCTTTGGTTGACTGGTTAACAGGGGTCATGGCGTGTCAGCCACGTGGCACAGGGTGCTGACATGGCAGACACGTGGCTCTACGTAGCTGTTATATGACAATGACTAGCCGGCCACGTGGCACTGAGGAGACCTCTAACGTGGCAGCCACATGGAAACCCTTGGCTGACGTGTGCCACGTAGTGATGGCGTGGCGCTGATGTGTCGATGACGTGGCACCACGTAGCTCGTCTTCCTCTTCCGCTACGCGTGGGGCGCGTGTACGTGATTAGGCAGACGTGTCAGTTGACTGTTCGGCGCGTGGCAGCGCGTGCTGCGACTGGGCCTCACGCGCCATCTTTAGGTAGCGCGTGAGAGTGCGTCCGGCCTCCTCTGGGGCTCTGCTTTGCATTTCTAGGCTCCTCTTGTTGAGTCTTGCTCCTGGTATACTCAAAACTTGATTTTGAGCAAATTCATTTCTGGACAGTTTCGAAAAACACATTATTTTTGTTCCGAAAACGACCGATGAGGCTCTGATACCACTTGTAGGGGATCAGGGATCTTGCCCAAGACCTTGCAGAAATCATACCAAGCAGAAAAACACACCCACACAGAAGGGGATACCATATTTAACGTGGTTCGGCCTTAAAGCCTACATCCACGGGAGAGTAACCGGTTATCACTATAACAATGAAGAGATTATAGAAATATTACAATAGATGAGGAGCTCAAACTCTCCTCACTCACCCACTCACCCGTCTCCTTCGCTCAAACCAAGAGAGACGGTCTCTCCACCACACATCTCTCACTCTCTTTGGTTTGCTCTCTTGGTTCTCTCTATCTCCAATCCTTCATCCTTACCTCAATTTATACACAATTGAGGGAGGATGTGATTGGTCACCACTTACCTCCTTCCACTCTCTTGTGGGTTGGAGTTGGTGAGCCACCCCCACTCTTTCCAAAGTGGGTGCCCCATGATCATCCCACACATGGGGTGATGAATATATCCAACAGTTTGATTGTGTCGTTTGATATGGGTAATGAGGTCTTTGGTATGATCATCGTGCCAGAGGGTTTATCTTTTTTGCCTTTGCAGAGCCATGTTGCCGTGCTTGAAGAATGTCTTTTTGTGATTCATTTTACTTTGTCTTTGTATGGTGATACATGTTGCGTTTGGGCGACGAAACAATATGGCGTACCTGAATCTTGGACCAAACAATTTACTGTTGATCTTAAAGAAGGCTTGTGAGGAGTGTTTGGATTTAGAAAGAATGGTGAGGCATTAATAAAGAAAATAACTTCGTACTGAGAAATTGACACTTTGGTTTCATATGACCCCAAAAGTGAACAAGTGAAAAATCTCAGAGTCACTGGAAGTCCAATCTCATTCTATGTGGATAATTTCGTGGAGAGTCTAGTCTTACTGGACCTAGTAAATGGAGAATTTGGGAGGCAGCCAAATTGTGGAGAGAAGAAGATGCTGAAGGGGAAATGGAAAATTGAGGAAGAGCATGAAGAACAGGCAAGATACATACCTCTTAAATTATTGTCCTTATATTGACATAGTCATACTCAAATGTCAAAGCTTGTCATTGCATGAATATTTCCTCAATTAAATGTTAATATGTTGCTAATTTGTTTTTACTATGAGTTGTTTCTTATTTATCATCTCTTCCAAAGGACTATTATAGTGTTAACTATGACATTATGTAAATGTCTTATATGACAAAGACATTTTTTTCCCATGTCAGGTTGTGGCTGAGTCAGAGGATCAAACTGATGAAAGAGGCAAACTGTGAAGCCCTTCAAAGTACCATAATGCAATATTTAGCTTTTAGTTGTTTACCTATCTCTCTACTTTATGGATATAATAGCTTTTTTTATGTAGTTAACACCGTACCTAAGTGAAGATGTATATTCTCTAATGTACTTTTTTGAGCGATGTGGGTGATAGTTCTCCCCAAGTATCTAATTTGGAAGGAACTGATTATGTTTATCAGGTGATTTCTTTTATGCAATTCTTTACGTATCCAATTCTCTTCTATTATTGTTTTTCATGCCAAATTGCTATTATATATCTTTGTGTGGGATGCTTTGTAATTGTGAATGGAATTGACATTGACATGGTGGCACCTTTCAAGCTAAGCTTTAGGTTGTCGTGATCTTAAATAGGAAATCTGAAGCTGTTATGAAGGAGATTGATCTTACTTGATAGCTCCAATTTATATTTCTGTAGTATCTGTTGTCGATAGTTTCTTGGTTGACAAAATTGAGTAAAGAACAGGGGAGAAGGATTTCTGGATTTATCTATGAAGTTGCATTATTATCCAACAAATCTACCATTATTTATATAACATATTTGGATTATTCATACACGCTAGCCTGTAAATGCTTTGTTGTTGCTTCTCTTTTCTTGGAGGAGATGTGTTAATCCAAACAATTGCAGAGAAACACCATTTTCTTGTTACTTATATTATTTTTCTTCATTTTTCCCATTCTCTGTATCTTTATGATTTCTATATGAATAAGCACTTTATTTATGTTATTCATAACAGAAAGAGAGCATGCTTGATTAGTTACTATTCTTATGCAGGCAATTGGGGCTAATTTTTTAATGTTTAATTGATTTTTAGCATGAATGCATTCTTGGAACTGTCCCAAGCAAGCTGTAAATAAAACAAACTATTATGTTACTCAGTTACAAGTACCAAAACTAGCAACAAATGACAACAGGTCATTTTATTTTCTTTTTTGATCCTCAATGGAACTCACATTCTCACATAAATGTAGAGTATGGAATTATGGATTATATCAACATCAATGGAATCTCACGATGGCTTAAAATGTGATAATTGGAACCATAAGTTATCACTTCCCGTTATATTGATTTTTTTATTATTTATATTGTTATATTCGGGCTTTAATTTGTTGTGCACATATAAATTATTTGTTGCATGTCATGTACATATGGGCATAATGGAATAGTGATGGTAGTAGCAATTTGGGAAGCATGGAATGCTTCTCTTTTCTCTGAGGGCAAAGTGAACTGAAGGATTTGGTGAATTATTATATGTCATTTATAATATTATGATCCTTTTTGTTGGGTAAGCTTACTACCCTTAGCCCAACTGCCTATTTATATCATCATTGTTTTGTTTTTATAACTGTCATTTCTGCATTAAGTAGTAAACGTAATTTATGAACCAGCGATATTGAGTAGAGGCCGACCTTTTGGTCATGCAAAATGGGTGCCTTATGTGTCATCTTGTACCTTAGCTCAATATCTAGTTCTTTGGAGACATAAAATGGTGCCTTATATCGGAGTCATTTGGAGGATTTGGGTTACAAAAAACAAATGTTCACTTTGTCAATTAGATCTCTGATTTAATAGTTAATTGCATTTTTTGGCATCGGAAATAAAGACTATAACTAACTATGAATCATTGATGTTTGTTTGTGGCTTATATTGGAATCATTGATGTTTGATGTTTGACAACCATCTAAAAACATTCAAAAAAAAAAAAAAAAAAAAAGACTACCCATTACAGGATCATCATTCAAACACATATTAAAAATTAATTTGGCAAAAAAATAAAAAATAAATAAATAATGTAAAATATTTAACATTTTTATATAATTTTATCTTTGGTGTATAGAAATAATTTTAAAAATTTTAAAAATAATTTTTTGACATTTATTTTTGTCAAACTAGTTTATATTTTATCAAATTAACGACTTTGCCTTTGAAATAGAGCAATAATATCTTCAATTGTTCTTATTTAGAACGAGACTCAAAATTTAGGTCAAATATATCACAATTAAAAGGTTAGAAATTAAAGTGACACAAATTTCAAATTATAGGTACCGTTAATATAATTCGCCATATATATACACTAGTTAAAATTTCCCTACGGGCTACATGCACGGTATTTTGATTTTTTTTTTTTTTAAATTTGGTTTTGATTTTTGACTTGGCATTTATTTTAATGAAATAAAAATATAATAGAATAATTATTTTATTGAGAGTGTAAAAAATAATTATTTCATTTCGTTCTACCTAAATCAATGGCATTCCACCTCTATTTCAATCAATCAAACATTATTTGAGATTATTATTATTATTATTTTTTTTTTTTGAGGACGGGATTATTATCTAAAATTAAGAATATTATTCAAGGAAATTAATAGAATAAAAGATTAACGTTTTTTTGATGAATGTGCCTAATAATTTTATTAAAAAAAAACCATAAGAATTATTTTATTGTATTTAATTTTTTTTAGATAAGTACACTTATTTGGGTCATATCACCTCTCTACTTTTCTGCACATCTTTTCATAAAAAGTCAAAAAATTTACTTATTTAGATCATCCTAAATAACCCTTAGAATAATGTTTTTCTCCCCGAATGAGCCCCGCCTGAATGCCCTGAGAGAGAGAGAGAGAGAAGATCGGGAAAGAGGATCGGGACATGACTCGCCGCCTCGCCTTCGCCATCGCAGCCGCCCGATCGTCATGCCTCTACCTCGCCTCCGCCCCCTCCTCCTCCTCCTTCTCCTCCTCCATTTTTTAGGCCCCCTCCAATCTTTCCTCCCCCTCCCCTCTCCTCCCCTCATTCTCTTCTTCGTCTTCTTCCATCTGCTAAAAAAAACAAATACAAAAACGACGACGTTTTGTATATTAGGGGCATTCGGGGCTCCCAATCACAGTTGATAACCCTTAATAGCATCTCCAATGGTATTTGCTAAAATAACATTGTTATTGTTATAATTTGACACTGAATAGTGTTATTTTGTCAAATTATAGCAATGATACTCCAATGGTTATATGCTATTTTGGCAAATCTCAACCAACTTTTCCTCCAAGTTTGTAGGTGTTGTTTAAATATAGATTTTTTAGTATTTTTTGTCTTTTATGACTTTTTTCAACTGTTTGTAAAAACAATTATACATTTACATTATACCCGACTAGACAAATATAAAAAATTAAAAAAATTTCAAAAAAAATTTAAATATAATTCACCCCACCAAAAAAATATCATTAAAAAAATTATTAAATACGTTAAAAAAAAAAAAAAATCTTCAAATCTAGGCAGTGAGCTTGAGTTTGACCCACAAGAATTAGAGGAGGTTATTGTAGTATGGAGGATATTTTCAGGGGTCAATGATGGAGATTTCAATGGGTCGGTGTGATGGAGGTTTTACTGGACTAGAAGTGGAAGCTGTTATGATGGTTCGATATCAGTATAGAAGATGAAGACGAAGCATTTTCAAATCTAGGTATTTTTTAATATAAATTTGCTCCATTTTTTTTTTTTTTTTTTTTTGGCTTGAGATTGTTTCAAATTTGGAAATGCTAATTGTGCTTGACATTGAGATTTTTTTTATTGAAATTCCTAAAATTTCTTTGAAATAAATATAAAAAAATTATTGGTTTTTTTTTTGGGCCGATTCACTGATTATGAAATTTAACTTCAAAATTTATTATTTTGTTACTTTCTTTTTTGGTGAATTTTGTTTCTATTTTGGAAGTTTTTGTTGAGAAGGATGAGGGAAGGAGAGAAGGAGGAAAGATTGGTTTTGGTGAGTTGGCACATTTAACAACTGCTAAAACTTGTGTCAAATTTGACACAAGTTTTGACAATTGTCAAATATAACAGCTGCTAAAACTTATCATTGGAGAATTACTTTTGCCTCACACTTGCTATATTATAGCTTTAGCATCTCCAATGGTAAACCATTGGAGATGCTCTAATGACCTTAAAACTAATACTTTAATAGTTATATTAATAGTAATAGTGGTTGGGGGTAGTGGGGTTGCGAAGGTGGAGGTGGTGGAGCAACACAAGTAAAGGTAAGGGGTAATTCATTATTTTTCTAAATAAATACATAAAAATATGTTTTATTTTTTAAAACATAATTTTTTTTTTTGGGTATTATTTACAAAAATAATAGTCACAAATTTTGTATAAGAATCAATCTTCCCATTATAGACAAGTACTTCTAGAATATCATGTGACATTGCTTATGTAATAGTCCAAATCAATAGTGTAGTGAAAATTTTTATGAGTGAAACATAATAACTCATCTTTATTAAATAAATGAGAGACAAAGAATGACTTAATTAGTGTAGATTGCAACTTTTCACTTGTCAAGAGTACCAGCACCATGTAAGCAATGACATATAATAATTTTACACTTCATTTGATTCATTACAATGCATTTTTTTTATCATTGTTTTAGTAAATTAAAAATAAAAATAAAAGTAGTGCTTGGTAGAATTTTAGAATTATGATTTGAAAATAAAGTTGTATTTTGAGTTTGTGAGTTTTTGAATTATGATTGGAGTGTAGAAAACTTGTTTGATTATGAGTTTTGAAAATTGAGTTTGAAATTTTTGATGTGACACATGATATTTGATTAAAAAACTTACAACTTATAACCAAACACACAACCCAAAATTTTATTCAAAGTTCATAAAAAATTTAAAAAATTCTGAAAATATTTTTTATTTAAAATATAAAAATAACAAGTGTAAAAAAATTTACAAAAAAAAAAAAACGAACATTGTTCCGGTCAATCGGTTGGATGTCTGGAATGATGACCGAGTAGATGTGTTTTCACCAGTGGGTGTGAAATCAATTTTTGAAAGTTGTATTCAAATACCATACTCAAATATGAGTGTAGAATCATGTTTAAAACTCCACGCCAAACACAGCCTTTGATAGAATAAATTTTTATTCCACTTTAGTCTAATAAACGAATAGTAATGCTACATACATAGAGGGTGGAACACAGAAGCCAAACACAAAAAACTGTTCACTGGTAGTCCTCCTGAACAACTGCTAGGATGACCGGAAGACAATGATAACTGCGATCGACAAGCTCTATTCAGTCGTCCGAACAAACGACCAGTGCACAGTTTCTGTGTTTAGTTTCTATGTTCTATCCTATGTACTCCTAAACTTTTTGATAAACTAAACATTACCCAAAACTATCTAATAATTTCCAAAATATAATATTTTGGACAACTATAATAAAAACAATAATATTTTGTCTTTTAGCATGAAAAATTAAAAAAAACCAAGAAAAAAGAAGAAAAAAAAGCAACTTAACACAAAGATATTTTCAATAACGGCAGGGCTCGACAAATTGAGGCTCGAATGCCTTGGATTATTTTTTTATTTTTTTGCGGAAGGGTAGTTATGTCTAGGACGTCTTAAAAAATTAGACATTTCGTATCAATTCAATCTGTCTAGTTTGATAAGATAAATGAGTTGGATTTGATTGATTGAGTGATAAATTGACTAATCCTCTAGCTAAAATTTATTAATTTTATATAATTTTGTATAATTCCTGTTATATATATATTTCAAATCGGAATACTCGGAGAAATTAAAGTTACTTTGATACTGCGTATGGAGGAAAAAAAATGGCTTGAGGTTGATAAACATTTCATAGCGTAAGATAAACATTTTGGCGCCAATCTAGCCCTAATAAAGTAAGGCAGAGGTTTCTCTCATCATCTGTGTGTGCAAACGATAGGTGAAGAAGAAGAAGAAATTTCAGACTATCTACCTGAAGAAGTGTGGATTCGTAATATCCTCCCAAAACTATCCATCAAAACCCTCCTTCGATGCACAAGCGTCTGCAAATCATGGTACTCTCTCATCACAGCCCTAGTTTCATTTCCACACACCTCAATCGAAACAAACAACATGACCCACCATTACTACTGCTTAGATATTGCTCTGAGCGTCCTAGGAAAGAGCATTTCTCAATACACCATGACAATCCCACACTCGATGACTATGCTGAGCTTGATTTTCCATTTCATAGCGTAAATTGGTATTTCAGGATTGTGGGTAGTTGCAATGGTGTGGTTTGCTTGTCTGATGATCACATGTGCTATGTACACACCATCATTTTATGGAACCCATCAATTAGAAAATCTTTTAACCTCCCAAGACCCAGTGTTGTTTTTCAAACCCATGGCCCTTTTATGCATTCAATTGGGTTTGGGTTTGATTCAATCAATCATGAATGTAAAGTGGTTAGGGTTACCTATGTCGGAGATGATGATGGTTTTGACATTGTTCCACCCGAGGTTGAGCTTTACTCGCTCAGCAGGGGATGTTGGCAAAGCATTAGTTATTGTGGTCTTCAAAGCATTATTCCCGAGGGATCACCACAGGTTTATATCAATGGGGCTGTACATTGGATTGCATATGATCGGAAAACAAATGGCAGTATTCACCGCAGTTTGATTGTGTCTTTTAATATGTGTGATGAGCTGTTCTGGGAGATTTTTCTACCAGACAGCTTGGCTGCCCAGTGCGGGATAGACATAGAGATCAATGTATTTGGAGAATCACTTTGTGTGATGCATGATGTTTTTTTATCTGGTTCTAACCAAACATATGACATGTGGGTGATGGAAAAGTATAATGTGGTTGAGTCGTGGACGAAACTATTTGCTATCATCGATTATCAGCAAAGTTTGGGGCCGGTCATTGGGTTTAGGAAGAACAGTGAAGTCTTGTTGGAAAGAAGTGAAAATTTGGTTTCTTATGACCTTAAAACAAAAGAAACAAAGAATCTCGGTATCCATGGAGTTGGCTGATTCTTTTATGTGGCTACTTATGTTGAGAGCCTGGTATTAGTCAGGGGGTTGAAAGGACTCTCAGCGAGGCATGAATTTGTTAATGAAACCGAACAAAAAAGAACAGCAACAAAGAGTAGGAAGAACAGGCAACATACATTTTTAATGGGAACGAAAGGCAAGTTGAGATTATTACTTGTTCTTGATTAGTTTACTGCTATTGCTTTTCTCTGTGTTTCGTACCTGAAATAGACATATGTCTACTTTGAACACCAAAACTTTATGTTGAATCAAGGCAACATTTTTTTCTTGCTAATCCATTGCCATGACTGAGTGGCTATGCATAAATTTTGTTTTAGGAGAAAAAGATCAGTTTGCGGAAATTGGCGCCGGTAGCTCCATTGGGAGTAATAGTTTCTTTTAACTTCGGTATTATTTCTTTTCTTATGTGTATTGTCTTGTGTCTTAGGGTATTGGGTAGGACAAAAGCTCAAGGTCAAGGTCAATACAAGGAAGCAGGGAAAGGTGGGAGTGGGAAAATGATAGAAGTGGAGGCATTGTGGTAAAACCATTCCTTTATTAGTTACCTGTTTGTGTATAGTCTTGGACTGGATATATATGTAGTGAAGTCTTGTTTCAAGAAATATGTATTCGACTCTGATATTTTTATACTTTTGGTACGTTTGTCATCCTGTAGATTCTATGTTGAAAGTATTACTTTACCATTTATATCTGTGATGATGTTATTGTCACTGCAATCTATTTCTTGGGTGGCTGAATTTATATTTACTAGATCAGCCCTGTTTGGTGGGGGTGGTGGTTTTCATGATCTGCAGTTAATTAACCTGTGGCTAGTTTTATGAAGATGCATACGGGGCTTTGGTTACTCAAAATTGTTGTGTTCTCAGTGTGGAGATATTTTGGAGGGAGCCCATATACATCCTTGTGCCGTTTGTTTGCTAATGAAATTGAAAAACATAAATGTAATTTAGTGTTTGTATTCTACATTCTAGGATCATGAAACGATTGTGAACCAAACACCTTTTCATTGTAATCAGACCTGTTTTTGTAAAATTATCCTTTCTATCCAAGGTAACTTTCTCCCAGCCGGAGAGATTGGTTTATAGCTGAGATTCGATGCTGACTTGTTCAATATTTAATGGAAAGAACTTCTAACATCTTGAAATGGTAATTTTTAGATTGGTTTTGTTTGTAATAATTTGGATTGGATAGTCGTGAAATGTTTCTCAACCCAGTTCTTGCAATTTAATTTATGGGATTCCATGTGGAAAGTTTTAATTTTTAAAGGAAACTGTCAGGTTTCTCAAATTATGTTTATTTACTGAAGCTCTAGCTTGGAACTTGAGCATCAATAGTCCTCCTGCAACTCATGTAGAGCTTTTAAACCTTAAAAGAATTCTTTCAAATCATTCATTTGATAGGAACTTCCAAAAGTTAAGTCAGAGAGAATGTTTTGAAACTTTTGATAGTTCTCATTGTTAAAATGATGGGAATTATGAATTATAGGTAAAGAGAAGTTCAATACATTCTAGGAAATTTAATTTAACCAGAATGCAACTCTTAACTTGGAAAATAATTAGTCTTTGTAGACAATGTACAATTACTCAAAATTATATTATATTCGGTAATTATAGTTTCTTTGCATGATATAATTTTTTTTGCACTTAATTGTTGAATCTGATTCAATCCAAATGATACATGATCTTCACAGGGACAGACCAAGAAACAGGTGAGGAAAGCTCTGCTGCGGGACAGTCATCAGCTCCTGCATAACTTCCAGAGTTAGCTCTTGTTTTTTTGATGCCTCACCCTTTTTGTATTCCCTGTAGAACACAGACTTAGAAAGGCCTCCTTTTATTTAATTTTGTTTATAAAACCTCTTAAACTTTTATTAATCTATGCATTATCATTTGAGTAGTGATCGGGTTTTCTCAGGAATTGTGATGGAGTCATAATTAATAGTATGACAATCATCCTTTATCCGATGATGGAGTCATAATTAGTAGTGTGACAATCATCCTTTATCCCATGAGGATCCTCATTGCTTGATTTATATTCTGTTGGGGAGTAGTCAGTTTGGTTTCAGTGATAAAATATAGCATTGTTGGCTTCTTTTATATTGATTTGAAAGAACAATGTTGCTGGTATAAATTACCAAAATCGTTCAAATTTGATGTTGGTGGTGATGAGTTCGTGGCGGTGATTTTGGGTTTGATGGTGATTTCAAATTTGGTGAATAGGAAGGGAGGTGGTGGTTGGCGGAGAAGGAGGCGGTGGTTTATGATAGAAGTTGTAAAAGAGAGGTGAGAGAGAAAGAGATTAACATGTTCGGGAGAGTCCATGACAAGCTTGATTCACTTTTCTATTACAAATAACATCATAAATTTCATCAAATGATGTACTGCAAATTTGTCATTATAAATTTAAATCTTTGTTTTTATTTGTTTTTGTTTTGTTTTGGATTGTGAATCTAAATCTGAGTTTAGTAAATGAATTCTAACAAATTGCATTTAATATAAAGCTTGTAGATTGTAATGAGATTAGTAGAAAGAGCTATAGCAATACACAAGTATTCTTATATCATCTTTTAAAAGGAAATTGGATATTATTCTTTTCCATTTGTAAGGGATCTGAAAAATATGGATACCATTTATTCAACAAGTATAAATTATGGAAAACACTATGGTACACACCTATGTATCATATGCATCTTATAATTTAAGAAGAAAATAGTATAACTTTATACTTTTTGAGTCATAACTAAAAAAATAAAAGAAAATTGTTATAACCAAATACAACACGAGGCATAATTAAAAAATTCATGAATCATAATTAAAATAATGTCCTGACTAAAGAAAAAAATTAGTTATAACTAAAGAATAAAATGTCATATTTAGGGGTGCATATGATGCACCTGTTTGAAGTGTGTATATGTTAGAATTTCCCATAAATTACATATCTATAAAAAACTGTAAATTTAATAATCTCAAATCTTTTTAAAATAGGAATAACCAAATGATAATTTCAAACATGTAAAGCTTTATCACAAGAATATTATTATTACTACCTGCCATAAGGTTGAGATTCTAAACGTGGTTTGAGCGATTTCATCCAAAGAGTCAAAACGACGTCGCCATTATAGTAAATTGGTGAGCTTCTCTTGCAGCATGGTAGCTTCTGGACACATGTTCTGCAAATGTTACAAACATTTGGAGATGATCCAAACGCATAAATTAATAACTTTCATAAATTAATAACATTTGGAAATGTATAAAAGGTTAATCTCCAAGATCGAAAAAGAGTATTGCAAAGCTTGTAAGTTAATGGCGCTGACAGTTGGTTCTATATTTTACCTGTAAGGCCATGTTTGATTGGTGGGTTATTAGTATAGTCAGTTTGAGTAATGATATTATTAGAATGGTGGCTTACATTAGTTTGTGCACTGATATAATCGTGGCGTATTATACTGGCAGTTCCTACAGTTTAGACCTTATGTCACTTTGGTCTCAAACTTTTTAATTGTGACATGTTTGACCTTGAATTTTGAATCTTATTCCAAATAAGGACAATTAAGGATATTATTACTCAATTTTAGGGTAAAATTGTCAATTTAATAAAATATAAACTAATTTGACAAAAATAAATGTCAAAAAAATATTTTAAAATTTTTAAAAATTAGTTCTACTCACTAAAGATAAAATTATGTAAAATTGATAAATTTTTTAGACATTTATTTTTTTTTTACCAGATTAATTTTAATTATATGTTTAGATGATAATCATGTAATGGGTGGTTTTCATTAAATTAATTTCTATTTCTCCAAAAGTCAAATATAGAGACAACTTTGATATTATCATTAAACCTATTTATTAAATCAAAAAAATCTAAAACTAGAAATATTTCATGTATTAAATATATCAATTACACATTAAAAACCTAACAACCATCCATTACATGATCATCATCTAAACACATAATAAAAATAAATTTGGTAAAAATAAATAAATAAATAAATGTCTAAAAGATTTATCAATTTTACATAATTTTATCTTTGGTGGGTAGAAATTATTTTTTTAAATTCAAAAAAAAAAATTGACATTTATTTTTGTCAAATTAGTTTTTATTTTATCAAATTGACAACTTTACTCTTGAAATTGAGCAATGATATCTTCAATTATCCTTATTTTGAACAAGATTCAAAATTAAAAATCAAATGCGTCACAATTAAAAAGTTAAGGACTAAAGTGACACTAGTCCCAAACTATAGGGACTATTAGTGTAATTCGCCCTATAATCATATTAGTTTATTAGGATTGCATCTATGGAATTATGTAAAAAAAATATATATTATATGTAATTTTGTTATTTTTATAAAATAAGAGCATAATACCATGAGATTGCTAATTCAATCCTACTCCTTAAGAGGCTTCGCAAACATGGCCTAAAGACATTGGAACATGGTAAAAGATTTGTAACATTATGCAATATAATTTTATCATAAAATTTTATAATATCAATTATAAAATGTGTAATTTTATCTAAAATTGACATATCAAAATATTCATAATTTTGTGATTGATGCTAAAAAAGTTTGTGATTTAGTTACAATACTTTTTATTATGTCAATTTGTAATGAGGTTGCGCATTTTAAAATTAATGTTTATGAAATTTTATGATGAAATTATATATTTTATAATAAAGGGAAATTTATTGATAAATCCCATCTAGAGATGTTTTATCCCAATAAGTCCACAAAGAAAAATTATATCCCAATGAGTCCCATATAGTTTTCTGATTATTCCATAAAGTCCATTTTTTTAATTTCATATTTATACGTGGACTATTATGCCCTTATATATATATATATATATACACTGTGTTAAATACGTAACCAAGTCACGCTGCAGGCCGAACGTGAGGCCACACTCCATTAAAAAAGGAACCTGAACCAAAAAAAACCTCCATGGAAGCCAATCATCAACTCCGGCGAAACACCCACACCCAACGCCGGAAGAGAGAACCCAACGAGGAACCCCAACACCAGCGCCAGAATCGCTTAGTGAATTTGTTGATGTTGTTGACCTCAACGACTTTCTTTTTATATTTAGATACATATCCAGTGAAGTTCACCATTTTTATATATCAGTCCATTCTAATCTTACGTTGCTCTGAGGGATTTTGCCAAATTTTCATAAATTTGCCCTTGATCTAGCATAATGGCAAAACATGATCCATTTAGCTAACCTCCAATAGTTGGGTTGTGTACCCCCAAACAGATTCAGATTTTTGATATGGTGCTTCGTTTAAAGTTTAAGAAAAAAAAAAAACAGAGCAAAGTATGTAGAGATGTGTTCAGTGCTTATGTTGTTGCTACTTCCAAGTATGATAGCCACCAAAATCAACATTTCAAGCAAATTTTGATTACATTTCTTTGAATCACCAAGGCATAAGTTTCACTAGGAATCACAAAATTAAATTAATCTTCCTTTCTCTGCAAGAGATTTACCACAAGTGACAATTCTTTTGTTTTGGTGCTATGTACAATCAACAATTTCAATATGCAAAGGATTTATACTAACAAATGTCTCCTGAACTCCCACAAATCTTAAGAACACTATGACACAGATTAAATTCTTAGCTGAGAAAAGATTGAAATGCAACAAAAACAATATATGCAAAATTAAAACACAAACCCAGCCATGCCTAAGAATAGCCGGACTAGATTAATTAAAACACATGACTTTTCCATTTCCCAATTCAACCAACCATAATTTAGAATTCGAATCTTATCACTTTCATGTGATTAGCGTAGTGGAACAGATGTGAACATTCACAGCATTTCCACTGATGTGCATGTTCACAGTTGTGTGCGTGGGTGTGAATGCCCAGAGTTTGTGTCTGGTTGTGAACATTCACATCATGTTGACTGTGTCAGCACAAACACAATGTACATATGTTGTGTCACTGTGTGTGTGTGAAAAATGGAGCGCGTTATCTACTGATTGTGCTTCATTGTTCTATCGACTAGTTGGGATTAATAGGTGTTATTTTGGACAGTGATGATGAGTTTCAAAGTATGTTCTTGCTTGCCAAATCAATAAGGGTTCACCATACAGAGGTTGTTGTTGGATTGACGTAATGTTAGAATTGCATGGTAGTGATAATGATGAAGATGACGAAGATGAGAATGTGGGTGATGGTTTTTTTTTTATTTTTGGAGAGTTTGAGATTTTATGGGTTTTTTTGTTTCTGGATTTCTGGTTTTTTGTACTAGAATTTTGTCATATGTATTGTCAATTAATGTTAATATTTACACTTTTATATAATATTGAATGGTGTATATGTTTTTGTTGTGTTCATTACCATTATGCAATATTGATGATATGAATATTCAAGGACCATTTTGTTTTAGACACAAACATGATGTGAATATTCACATAATAAATAAATGTGAAGATTCACATTAATGATGATATGTTTGTTCATGGGTCGTACACCTAATTAATGTATAATGTGAATATTAACATTTGTAGTCAACCACATTTTGATGTGAATATTCACAATGCAATAAATAGACGTGAAGATTCACGTTTATTCTAATATGATCATACATATAATTAATGTACAATGTGAATATTAACATCTGTAGTCAACCACAATAAACATAAGACATAATTTGAACATTCACATTTATTAAACATAAATTAAGATGTAAACATTCACACAAACTTCAACATAAGAAAACAGATGTGAATGTTCACAGTCTATATTGTTTAGCACACGCAACACATCAACATCAAATATACCATCAAAAGACAGAGGCATGTGAGAAGTATATCATTGATTTATATATATGCTGTCAAGTGTTTTCAACTGCAAGTTATCAAAGTTACCCAAAAAAAAAAAAAAAACTAGCACTATATTCTGGTATATCTAGTGAATAGTAGACAACCCCAACTATTGAACAACGAAGTTTTCCTTAAGTAGTTCAGCTGAAAATCTGAGAACTTGTTGCTTCTCATCGGTTTTACTAAGCCTGTGATGGTTGATCGATAATTGACATGTCGCATATCGATGTGGGTGTTGCTCTCTAGAGGCATGCTCTCTTCTTTGACATAATAATCCTCCCTCTTTCTTTTTGTGCAAAATTTAGATGCAACATCTGTTACATGGGCATGCACAAATAGTGAGTGTTTGTATGAACATTAAATTTGATTTCAATAGAATTTGTAGGGTAGGCATGTACATTAGCATCAGCACATCATTAATCAGTGTAGATGTTCACTGTCACGACCCAAACCCGGCCCTATGGGTTTAGCATCAGAATCGCCAAGAATCCGAGATTACAAGGCCTGCGACGATGTCTGATCAAACAGTAGAGGGCGTGGCGGAAGCCAATACGAAGTAACTAGTGTCCATCGAAATCTGTATGTCAAAAACATTTTATGCATTCATAGTTCAAAACAAGACAATCCATATACGATCTATACAATCCTTCTGGTGATCGACGGATCGAATCCTCGATATGAAAGACAAGAAATCTATACAAAAGTACAAAACAGTAGGGAGACAGGTGGGGGAAACAAAAAAAAACACCCCAAGCCATGGCATGGCGTCTCGGAACCTCACAGTGAGGCACATTGGCTGGCTTGACAAAACTGGGGACTAACCCATGCTCCTAGCTCTGGTCTGGCTGCTGAGAACCTACATATATATATAACAGTGAGCTAAAGCCCAGTGAATAACATAAAGCGTAAAGAGGTTATGAATGAATGTCCTTACAGTAATGAAATCAATTCATTTAACAAGATATTTGACCAATCAAGAATTGTCTTTCAAGATATTTCAATCAATCAGTCATATGTGGTACATCCATTAGCCTATAAACAGTGGGTCCAAAAGGACCGAGTCTTAACAGACCCAACAATAATGATGGCCAATCATTCAATAAACGGTATGGTTCCACAATGGAAACCGACAGAGCTCTGTAACAGTCAATAACAGTGGGTGCTAAGGATGCCTGTCTGATTCGAGAATCTGAGGACATACATTCATTCAATAAACGATATCGATTCAAGAACAGTTTAGTTCAAGATTCAAAGAATAACCATTTTGAACATATCTTTACACATCATTACTCACGAGATTGGGCTAAAGCGACTAGAGCGCGTCCCGAGAGCCAACCCTAAGCGATGTGCAGAATAGAACACACACTAAGTTTACATTGGAAAGGATGTTAATTAAATCCCTAAATCTCCTCGGTGTGGTTCTATGTCTAAATCCTCATTAAGATGCTTTAAACTAGGCCTAAGAATGCCTACGTTGGAATGTGGATGCAAAAATGCATCTGAAAACATTTTCGTAATTTTTGACAGAGTCCCGCCGGCGCACAATTACCCGCCGGCGTCTGAGCAAAAACGTTACCGCCGGCGTAATTTCTCCGCCGAGCGGTCTGCAAATATCTTGGATGGTCGAAAACCGCCGGCGTGAATTTATCCGCCGAGCGCCTGCATAAAGTATGCAACAATTCTTGGAGTCACGATTTCTCGCCGAAGCGCAGATACCTCCGCTCGAGCGGACAACAGGAATCTGGAAAATCCAGAATTGTGTTCTGAATTCAAAACCAAGGTTTCAATCTCCAAAATCGATCCTCTTGGGCCCATTTTCTGGAAAACTCATAAAAACACATAATATAACATGTTTCAAACCTAAATTTAAGAAATCAAGGCCCAAGGGTGTTTAATTCAAACCCAATTTCAAACCAATTCCAAGAATCATGCTCAATCAAGACATGCATGAGTTTCAAACCAATTTCAATCTTCAAATCTTGCTCTCAAGAGCTCATTAGTTGGAAAACAAAGTGAAAACATGGACTAAAGCTTAGACATGAACATGCATGTACAATCAACCATGAATTCAACTCCAAATTCACTAATCTCTACATGCATGCAACAATGGAGCTCAAATTCAACATTCTTGAACTTCAAACATGGCAATGATGCATGAAACATGCAAGATGGAGCTTAAATACACAATCAAAGAGATGGATTCCTACCTTAAGTCTTCAATTGAGAGCCTAGGAGATCAACAATGGGGTCAACACTTCAATCCTCTTAAGTTTCAAGCTCAACAAGCAAAATGTGATGAGAAATCAATTCTCTCTCCCTAACTCTCTTCTAATTTCGGTGGAGACAAAGGAAGGGGCTGATGGAGTATTGTTTTAACTAAGTGTATAAGGCTCTTAAACAAGATTAAACAAAGGTCCATCCAATGGCAATGTGGTAATTAATTCAAACTCTTTAATTGACTTAATTTAATCTAATTTAATCATTCCTAATCAATTTTCAGATAATTATATCATTAAATCACAAATATTCTCCTGATTACAAAACACTAAACGGTTCCTAAATCGGCCGCCGATAAGGCCTTCAATTACCAGTTTAAACACATAAACACAAACAGATAATAAATCAATTAAACAGATAGAAACGCAATTCAATAGGTTAACTCATTCAATTTCGTTTTCAGTTTCATTCAGTCTGTTCAGTAGTTCATCCAGTTCACTTATCAGTCATTATCAGTTCAGTTTAGCAGTAATTAGTATATAATTCAGTGGTTATACAGTAACCAGTACGAGGGTTGTTACATTCACATTCAATGATATTCATATAAGCAAAAGTAACAAAGTGCTATTTAAGTGACAAACATAGCAATGTGAACATTCACATCATTGGAGATGTGAATATTCACATTACTACTAGGGTACAAATAGTAGTGGTCACACCAAATGTTAATAGTTAAAGATCCATATAATATTTGGTATGTCTATGTGTATAGAAGAGAATGTTAAAGTTCACATCAATATTTGGTTACAACAATTCACAGTATGACAATGATTATATGTACACATTTATAAGCAAATAGCACCAATGTAAATATTCATAGTGGCTATAAACAACCAAACAACATGACAACATCACCCATTCATTACCCACAAACCACATATTTTCAATGTACACAACTATGATGTGAATAATAAGTGGACAAATATGAACAGCATTAATGCTCACAATGTCAAGGTTCACGTCAAAATTGAACTACAAATAGAAGAAACGTTTTTATTTGGAGTTTTGGTTGACACAATGTTCATAATCATGTAACAAATTTATTTAGGACATGTCCCCATGTAAATGTTGACATCATGCCAACAACAACAATATCCGAAACAACAATATCCGAACAGCAGCACCAATAATATCTGCCTCTACTAAAATGTTCAGGCAATGTGAATGTTCACAGCCTAGACCAAAAGAACCAACAATATCTGTTTGAACTAAAATGTTCATGCAATGTGATTGTTCACATACTAGAACAACAGCACCAATAATGTTTGATTCTCCTAAAATGTTTAGGCAATGCCAATGTTCACAGCCTAGAGCGAAAGCACCAACAATATCTGATTGAACTAAAATGTTCAGGCAATGTGAATGTTCACAGCCTAGAACAACAGCATGAACAATATCTGACTCTACTAAATTTTGCCGGCAATGTGACTGTTGACAACATCGAACAATAGCACCAATAATATCTGGTTCTCCTACAATTATCAGGCAATGTGAATGTTCACAGCCAATAACAAAAGGACCAATAATTTCTGATTCTGCTAAAATTTGCAGGCAATGTGAATGTTCACATCTTTCATCAACAAGAACAACAACAGAATTGGCCAAATATTTTCAATGCACAAGAATGTTCAAAGCATAAAACAACAACACCATTACTACCTGATTAACAAAACATTTTAACTCAATGTGAATGTTCACATTTTTTATCAACTACAACAAAACAGAATTGGCCAAAACATTTTGAAACCGTGTGAATGTTCATAGCATTGAACAACAACCAGATAACATCAGCAATAATGTGATTATCAAACCATCTTCAATCAATGTGAATGTTCACATCTCTCAATAACAACGACTACAACAAAAATATTTGGGAAGGTTCACAGTTGTGAACAAAATGTAATGGCAACTGTAATGTTTTTTGGTGCAAAAATCAATAAAATTAAGGATTATAATGGAGGGATGCGAGATGAGGGTTAGATGATCGTGTTTTTGGGTAATGTAATTCTATAATTAAAACACTAGGAACGAACTTAAAAGTAGAAAAAAATAGTAGATTACAACGAAATTTAGATAAAACTAAGGTTCAATTTTGATTTCTTAAAATAGAAAATAAGGGTTACAAAAAATCTAAAGGTATTTTTGACAAATGTTTGACAATCCTGAAGTTAGGTTTTACAAACCAAAAATTCATCAGAAATGTTAAAGAAATAAAAATAAATAAAGTCAGAAAATATTGAAGAGTTTAGATCAATTTGAGGTAAGAGTGTTGATGTGGAAAAGGAATAGGAAAGGAAAGGGAAATCTGGGTGTTGAGAGAAGAGTTGGGTGTTTTTACCTCAGGGTAAGGAGGGAGTGAAGGAGGTTTGCTGACCTCTTTGGACGCCATTGAAAGTTGCAGGGAGAGAGAGAGAGAGAAGAAAGCTTTCAAGTCACCACAAATAAAGAGGGGAAGAGAGACGGTTATTAGATTCAAAGAGAGAGAGAAAGGCGCGTGTTTTGTTCAGGGATGTTTTGGTCTTTCTGTATGAAATGGACCTAATGGAATATTGTAAAACACTATGGGGTTTATGGAATAACACTCTTAGATAATGGATTTATTGAAAAAGCTCCCTATAATAAAATTATACATTTTATGATAAGATGCATATGGTAGGGGAGTGCACCCATAACATTTCTCGTATTATATGAGACTTCCTCTCAATCCATATTATTGGCTTCATTTGAGAAGTTAGCTATTTTAGTAGCTTATTTTCATTTTTAATTATTTTAGTAGGTTAAAATTGTTATGTTTGAAAAGAGGGTTGGATTTTTTTTTATAGTTAAATGTAATATTTATGAGAGAAAAAGTAAAATGATTATAGATTTTATATGACATTTTATTTTATTGATTATTTTAGCCTATTTTGTCTTTTTATTAGTCAAAAAAAAAAAATCCCAAATTGAACTTGCCAAGTCAATTTTTTTCCCCTCCCCTAGAAAGATTTTAAAAAGTAACGATTTTGAAAAATTATTCAGTGCGTTTAGTTTCAGTTTTTTGAATTTAATTTTTTAGAAATTGAGTTTTTTATTTTTTTGTGTTTTTTTTTTAATTTTTAGTGAATATTTTTAAAATTTTAAATAATTTGTTTACTTTTTTAGATAGATCTTACTTAGATGTATCTAAATAGTAAAATATTATGAAAAAATATTTTAAAATTTTAATAAATAGACAAAAAAATCGAAAAATGTATTGAATTTTTGTATTTTTTTAAATATTTTTTATATTTAGTAAATTTTTTAAAGATTTTTTTCACAAATATTATATTTTCTAAGTATATTTATATTAGGTGTGTCTAAAAATTAAAAATTTGCTTCAAATATTAAAAAATTCAGTCAAAAAATACAAAAAATAAAAAAATAAAATTTTTTGAAAAGTGAAACCAAACAGAATAATTTGTTTATTAAAGATAAATTCTTTCAAATATTTCAAAATTAAAAAATTCCGAATAGAATCAGAAAATTACTTTTCTTTTTGGAAAAACTTAGAACAAAAGAAGAAAACTGTGTTTGATTGGGATTTGAGAAGGGATTAAAAAGAAAAAAATAAAATTGAAAAAACATGTAAAATTAAATAAAATATACATATATTTTATTTATATTTTATCTACTTCAAAATCCCAACCAAACACAGCCTAACAAAAACATTTTGCCGCCAAACCAGCCCTGATAAACCAAAATCGAAGAAGTTTCCTCGCATCATCTGTGTGTGCAAACAACAAGGCTAGAAGAAGTAATGTCGGACTATCTACCCGAAGAAGTGTGGATTGATAACATCCTCTCAACACTCCCCATCAAGACCCTCCTTCGATGCACAAGTGTCTGCAAATCATGGTACTCTCTCATCACTAGCCCTAGTTTCATTTCCACACACCTCAATCGAAACAAACAACAAGACCCACCATTATTACTGCTTAGACATTGCTCTGAGCGTCCTAGGAAAGAGCATTTCTCAATACACCATGACAATCCCACACTCGATGACTATGCTGAGCTTGATTTTCCATTTCATAGCGTAAATTGCTATTTCAGGATTGTGGGTAGTTGCAATGGTGTGGTTTGCTTGTCTGATGATCACATATGCTATGTACACACTGGAACCCGTCAATTAGAAAATCTTTTAACCTCCCAAGACCCAGTGTTGTTTTTCAAACCCATGGCCCTTTTGTGCATTCAATTGGGTTTGGGTTTGATTCAATCAATCATGAATGTAAAGTGGTTAGGGTTACCTATGTCGAAGATGGTGATGGTTTTGACATTGTTCCACCAGAGGTTGAGCTTTACTCGGTCAGCAGGGGATGTTGGCAAAGCATTAGTTATTGTGGTCTTCAAAGCATTATTCCCGAGGGATCACCACAGGTTTATATCAATGGGGCTGTACATTGGATTGCATATGATCGGAAAACAAATGGAAGTTTTCACTGCAGTTTGATTGTGACTTTCAATATGTGTGATGAGCTGTTCCGGCAGGTTTTTCTACCAGATAGCTTGGCTGCCCAGTGCTGGACAAACCTGAAGATCAACGTATTTGGGGAATCACTTTGTGTGATGCATCATGTTTGGTCTAGTGCTAACAAAGGATATGACATATGGGTGATGGAAAAGTGTGGTGTAGTTGAGTCGTGGACTAAACTATTTGCTATCATCGATTATCAGGAAAGTTTGGGGCCGGTTATTGGGTTTAGGAAGAACAGTGAAGTCTTGTTGGTAAGTAGTGGAAATTTGGTGTCTTATGACCCTGAAACAAAAGAAAAGAAGAATCATGGGATCCATGGTATTGGCTACTTGTTTTATGTGGATACTTATGTTGAGAGCCTGGTCTTAGTCAGGGGGTCGAACGGACTCTCAGGGAGGCATGAATTTGTTAAGGAAACCGAACAAAAAAGAACAGCAACAAAGAACAGGAAGAACAGGCAACGTACATTTTTAATGGGAACAAAAGGCGAGATATGATTCTTACTTGTTCTTGATTAATTTATAGCTTACATTTGCTGTTGCTATTTGTTCATGTTATGGATGTGGAATAGACATACGTATACTTTTGAACACCAAAACATTATGTTGAATCAAGGCAACATCTTTTAAATGCTGCTAACCCATTGCAATGACTGAGTATGCATGAATTATGTTTTAGGAGAAAAAGATCAGTTTGTGGAAATTGACATTAGTAGCTCCGTTGTGAGTAATAGTTTCTTTTAACTTCAGTATTATTTCGTTTCTTATGTGTATTCTCTTGTGTCTTAGGGTTGTGGCTACGACGGAAGCTCAAGCTCAAGACTAGGAAGCCGGGAAAGGCGGGAATGGGAAAAATGTTAGAAGTGGAGGCATTGAGGTAAGCCATTCCTTTATTAGTTGCCTGTTTGCATATAGTCTTTAACTAGATATAAATGTAGTGAAGTCTTCTTTCAAGAAATATGTGTTCAACTCTGATATTTTTATACTTTTGGAACATTTGTCTTCCTATAGATTCTATGTTTGAAGTATTACTTTACCATTTATATCTGTGATGATGTTATTGTCACTGCAATCTGTTTCTTGGGTAGTTGAATTTATATTGACTAGATTAGCCCTGTTTGGTGGGGGTGGTGGTTTTCATGATAAGCATTGAGAATTAGACAATTATGATCCGCGGTTAAAAAAACCTGTGGCTTGCTTCATGAAGACGATACGGGCTTTGGTTACTCAAAATTGTCGTGTTCTCCACAGTGGAATTTTTTGGAGGGAACCCAAATACACCTTTGCTCTGTTTGTTTTCTAATGAAAATAGCAAAACATGAATGCAATTTTAATGCTCATATTCTACATTCTAGGATTATGAAACGATTTTGAACCAATTCTTATCTGCTACTTAATTTTTAAAAGTTATTTCAAACACCTTTTCAGTGCAATCAGACCTTTTTTTAAAGAAAAATTATCCCTTTCCAACGAAACTTTTTTCCAACTGGAGAGATTGGCGTATAACTGAGATGCAATGACGACATTTATCTCCCCCCCACCCACAAAAAAAAGAAAAAGAAAAAAGAAAAAAAAAAGAGAGATATAATGCTGACTTGCTCACTATTTAATGGAAAAAACCTCTAACATCTTGAGTGATAATTTTTAGATTGGACCTTAGAAATTTTTATTTGTGATAATTTGGATTGGATAGTCGTGAAATGTTTCTCAACCCAGTTCTTGCAATTTAATTTATGGGATTCCTGTGGAAAAATTTAATTTTTAAAGGAATTAGATAAAGGAAAGTTCTAGTTTGTCAAATTATATTTATTTGCTGAAGCCCTAGCTTGGAACTTGAACATCAAAAGTCCTGCCGCAACTCACGTAGCTTTTAAACATTAAAATGAATCTTTTCATTTGATGATTGTAGATGACAGCATCATATTTGCCAAAATATTGGAATCTGTGTGCGGGATAATTAAATCCATTATTATTACTATTGCAATTTTGTGGGCACTTAGAAAGTTACGATGAAAATGATAGGAACTTCCGAAAGGGAAGTCAGGGTGAATCTTTTGAAACTTTTGATAGTTCTCATTGTTAAAAATGATAGGAATTATAGGTAAAGAGAAGTTCAATATATTCTACAAAATTTAATTAAACCGGAATGAAAATTTTAATTTGGAAAATAAATAGACTTTGTAGACAATGTACAATTACTCAAAATCATATTGAATTTGGTAATTATGGTTTCTTTGCGTGACAATTTTCGTGTATTTTATTGTTGAATATACATGATCTTTGCAGGAAATAGGACCAAGAAACGGGGTGAAGAAAGCTTTGTTGTGGGACTGTCAGTAGCTCCTGCATCACTTCCACAGAGTTAGTTTTTGTTTTTTGATGCCTCACCTTTTTTTTTATTCTCTGTAGAACAGAGACTTATTCCGCCTTTTATATCATTTTGTGTGTAAAACCTCTTAAAACTTTCATTCATTTATGTATTATCGTTGGAGTAGTGATTGGGTTTTCTAAGGACTTGTGATAGAGTCACAATAGTATAACTGAAGCATCTGTTATCCTTTGCGGATCCCCTTCCTTGAGTTATATTCTACTGGTGAGTAGTCAGTTTGGTTTCAGTGGTAAAGCAGAGCAATTAATAAGAAGGAAATGCACAAAAGTTTAATCTCCTAGATTGAAAGAGTGATGAGATTGTTAGAATAGTGGTATCAGGTTAGATATATAAGATAAATTGCGTTTATTTATGTAACTAGTATATGGTCATATTAATTGGTTAGGATTAAGTCTATGACATTGTGTAAAAGATCTCATGATATAAGAAAGTGATTTTGTTATTTTTATAAAATGAGGGCAAAATAATATTTAATCATTCAGTTCTATAAGATTGGATTGTGAATCCCAACTGTCCTAGAAATACTAATCTTGCAAAGGTGGGATTAGCAATTCGATAGGGCCCTTAGTCCCACACCCCTTTTTCAATCCCACCATTTAAGAGGCTTAACAAAGGGGGTGTTTGTTTGGATTTTTTTGAGCCAACTTATGGCTTCTGGCTTTTGAAAAGCTATTTTGGACTGTTTGGTTAAACTTATTTCAAATAGCTTCTGATTCTAACAATTTATTTTAAGTCTGATTCTGAGAAGCTACTCATCTCGTGCTTCTGATTATCAGTTTCTGCTGTGGATATGTTAATTTGCGGTTATACTATTAGATTTTTTTATTTTTTATTTTTTAAAAATTAGAAAAAGACCTAAATGAACTATAAAATATTATTATTATTTTTTATGAGAAATATAGACAAGTAGTGAATAACAAAAAATAAAAGTTAATTGAAAAAGTTACTTCACAGCTTATTTAACAAAAACTATTTAGCAATTTAAACTTATAATCCAACAGCTATATCGTGCCTGTTTGGCAAAAATTATTTACAGCTTATTTCAGCTTTCAGTTTAATTTAAGCTATTTTGATGTGTTTGGTTTAGCTTATAGCTTATAGTTTATAGTTTTGTGGAAATCAGAAATCAGCTTATTCTTTGAGTGGGGCAGGAGATGCTTTAAGAATAAGCTGGAAATCAGCTTAAGCTGAAAGTTATAAGCTATAAGCTGTTTAGGCATAAGTTATAAGCACTTTTCCACAGCTCTACCAAACAGGGCCATCAAACAGATTAACAACTTCTGATTAAAGTCATAATTTATAATCTGTTAAGTTATAATCTATAATCTGTTTTAAAAGTTACATCAAACGGGGCCAAACATGGCCTAAAAGAATCCAGTGCCAATTTCTCATTCTTTCCCTTTATTTTTATTTTCTCCTTTTCAGGTTACACTCCCAAATTATAAATTCTAGAACGATTTAAGTTTGGACATCTAACTTGCACAAATACATATAGATAATTCAAGTCATGATATGTTCTTGTTAAATACAGAACCAGAAAAATTTACACAACCCAAAAGAAAATATCTTGAAAAAATTTACAAATCTGAAACTCATTGAGGGAAAGAAAAAGAAAAAGAATGAAGTCCTAGAAACAAGCGACAACTTTGGGTGGAGACAATGACATCGAAGAATTCGAAAAGTAGCACGAAACTGCCATCTTAATTCTTACAAATATAAAATATTTAGAACTAGACAACCGAATTACTAATGATTTGAGCATGACCAAGAAAAAAGTTCTTGATAATTTTGGAGCTGACGGGTTGTGGCAAAAATACAATACAAAATTAAGCAAATAGTGACAATGAAGATGCGATAATGAATCATGAGCACAGACAGCAATAGATGGATTTACCCTTCCAAAATTGCCACCGTGAAAGAGTTGGAAAGACTTGGTATAAGAAAATTCTATTATACACGCTCCATATTATATACACTCTTAGTTATATTATTTTCTTCTTTAGTTGTGATCAATTTTCTTCTTTAATTAGGATATTATTTTGAAATTTTGATTATGATTTTTTTTGTGTTTAATTATGATTTTTTTTTTAAAATTTTATATTATAACTCAAAAAATATAAAATTATACCATTTTCTTCTGTAATTATAAGTGCATATGGTATACACTTGGGTGTGTAATAGTCTTTCCCCTTGGTATAATGTAATTATGTTAATATGCAAATCTTATTTATTTATATCAGCGTATGTCAAATATCTACATTAAATATATATTTTTTTGCTTTAGTCTTATTTAAAAAAATTAATATAATTATATCAAAATTATGAGATTAATTGCTTTTTTTTTTTTAAACTTCAGAAGAGGTAAGAATAATTTAGGAATCGTTTAGGAATAGATTATTTTAATTGTGGGGATATGATTTTTTGGAAATACTCTTCCGATCCGGGAAGACGCTCTTGATTCTCAGCTAGTCACCTGCAAAGACAAATATCCCGATTAAAGTACCGGATTAGCACTGGCAAGTCAGTTCCTCTACTTAAGAAAGCTTGTTTACTAAGTTTAGTGAAGTGCATTTTTTTTTACATACCTTTCTGGATTTGCGGTTCTCATATTTATACTCACTTCCTGGACCTCGGGGCCTGAGCCTACTTTTATCTTATTCACCTTACATTCATTCGGATCTATTGACCCTCGTCCTATTCGGCTCTGTTAACGTATTCGGCACCCTAGTTACGCAATACGAGGCCGAGTAGTACCCAGTTTCTGGGGTATGCGTCTCCCGACTCTTCCAATTATTCGGCTCCCACAATTGCCCCCCGAACTCCCTATTGACGGTAGTTAATCGGCGTGTTTGGTCTTGAATTGGAAAAGTTGGAACTGGTCAGGCGGCTTCACATATCCCAATATAGATACTGTTGGCCGAAGTGCTTGGTTCCGGGTTCTGAATACTCCATCAAAATTTTGGCAATCGAGCCCACACAACATTCGTCTAAGTACACCCCCTTTTGGTTGTCGTACCGACTTCCCGTCTCGTCGTACATGCCTATTCATTGTGATTTTAAAGATTAGCGTCCCTTCGGGTTCACATTCCACAATACTGGTCACTAGGTTGCCTTTTGGATCGTTCTTGCAATTTTGTCTCCTCCAATATCTTTTTCTCCCTCTGTAAGTTTTTCACTTCTTTGCTTTGAGAAGTATTCCCGTTTTATTCTTTGGCATATCTGTGTTAACTTTAGGGCATGGCGAAACATTTGAAAGACCTCCTTTCATCAAATCGAATCGCTGGTTTTAGACGCCATTTCTCTATTCCTGATGACGTCCGTCTGTCGCTTTTGGCAGACGGTACCCTTGACATGGAGAGGGAGGACGAATCCTCAATCGTCTTTCCTCTTTTGTCAATCGCGGAGGGTGGATTCCGCTTCCCCTTGCATTCGTTTCTTCGGACTGTGCTTCGCCATTGGGATTTAATCCCTTCTCAACCTAACGTGAATTTCTTTAGAATTATAATGGGGGTTGTAGCGTTGAATCGTCGCCTTGGAATTAACCTTGGCATTCCGGCTATCCCAAGATCGCTATGCCTTGGCTAAGTCCTCCGGCCGGCAAGGACGTTACTTCCTTAGAGCTAAGGACACCGACCATCAGCTAATCACTATGCTTTCCAGCTCTGGGAAACGAGTTGATGACGTTATGGTCGTTGTCCAGGGTAACTGGGAATTCGGCGAATGGGAAGATCGTGTCGACCCTGTTCCTAGACGAAGGGGCGAGTCAGGTCGCCGAGTATCCCCTTGTTTTTGTCATGTGTTCATTTTTATTGTAGAACCTATTTCATTGAAATCTCACGGCTTCGTTTCGTGCAGGAAGGGGTCTGAAAAAGATATACCTTCAACCCACGACGTCACCCTTTCAGATATCAGGGTTGCTCTTAGGTATTTCAGCCGGCGAAGTCTTCAGAAACAGGGGAGGGCGGCTCACATTCTGCTTTGTTACGAACCGATATACACAACCTTCTCGGCGGCGGAAAACATACCGATTCCAAAGGGTGAAGATTCCCTTACTGCTCTTATTCTATCTGACTTCAAAAATTTGAGGCAGATAGGCTTTGAAGGGTCCGATTCGGAACGGAACGAGGTAGTTGATATCGCCGAATCAGATCAATCCGAGGCCGAGTTTGAGGAAGTATTGGATTCCGCCGCCCCTCTATTTACGTCGGCACCAGGGAATCTTCCTTCTGCCGACGTTTTTCGACGCACAGAGGATCTTCCCGTCTCGAACTCCGCGGATATGGCCGGAATGAGTCTGACAAAGCTTGCCAAAAAGGCGAATGCGGAGAGGTTAGCCGCACGGCGAAGGGCGGAGGGCCTTTCGTCCAAGATGCCGCCCACCACCGAATCTCGACTTCCCCTGCCTGTTGTCAACTCCAAGTCTTTGGGAGTTATAGAGGAGACGGAAAAAGGTCGGGATGCCGAATCTCCGTTGGTCTGGGGAGTCGGCCGAAAAGTTGAGGAAAAGCCAGGGAAATGCCTCGCTGACCTTAAGGCCGGCTTAGAAGAACAAGGTGGTAAGCGTCCTCGATTAGAGGGGTCTAGTGAGGCTGTTCCTTTTGTCATTCGTCCAATGGTAAAGGGTATGCCGGTTTCCTCTAATGCTTCAGCACTTAAAGATCCAGAGGTCGCATTCAGTGTGGCTACTTTCGTGTCATTGCCGTCTGATGTCGAGGCTTTCCGGGTGGAACCAGATATGAATGCGACAGCATTGGCCGCGCAATCGGCACTTCTGGTACGTATTTTGACTTTCCTTCACCTTATCCAAGTACTGTTGAGGTTAAGTTTTTTGGGTTCTTTTGCAGACCGTCGGCAGGATAGCCGACATGGGACGTCGGCAACTCGATGCCGTCAAAGAGATTGGCCGCCTACGAAAGCAAGTAGAGGGCCAGAGGAAGAGGGCCGAGGATGCAGCTTTGAGAGCGGACAAGGAAGCTTCTCATGCCGAGGCCGAGGTAAAAAAGGCTCGTATTGCAGATTAATCCCGAGCGGACGCCGAGAATAGGGCGGACGCGAGAGAAACGGCGTTGGGATTGTCCTGTAGAGCATATTGCCACCGAGGCCGGAAAAAGATCTTTGGGCTCGCCGAATACGTGGACCAAGTCTCGCACTTCAAAAACAGGGGGTTCAAGCACGGCTGGCACAAAGCCCTTGCTGCAGCTGGAGTTTCACTGACTATACCAGTGCCGTATGAGCAAGTGGATGTCGAGCCGTTGGAGACTGATTCAAGGTCGAAATGGCTTATGGCTTAGATTTCATAAATGTATTAAGAACTTACAACTGTATTAGGATTTTACAAATGTATTGTTAAGCTTTATCAGACATTTTTGTATTGATTTTCTATATAAAAAATGTCGCGAGCCGACTATATAAATGAATGAATCTTGACATTTTTGTTCGGGCTTATGGCTTATTGATTGCCTACATATAAAATGTCGCGAGCCGAATAGATTAATGAACCTGCCCTTGCCTTGGTCAGGGCACGAGCGAGGGGCCGAATGAGCTGATGGCTCTGAATCGGGGGCTGGTCAAGGTATAAATTACTCGGCGTGGTTGTTTCAAAATATAGCCGTCTAGGTCGATGATTAGCCCTTGCCCTAGCGATAGCGCTTGACATTCAGCCTAATAGATTAATGAATCTGCCCTTGCCTTGGCCAGGGCGCGAGCGAGGGGCCGAATGAGCTGATGGATTTGAGTCGGGGGCTGGTCAAGGTATAAATTATTTGGCGTGATTGTTTGAAAATCCAGTCGTCTAGGTCGATGAATCTAGCCCTTGCCCAAATGATAGCGCTTGACATTCAAATTTAATAGATTAATGAATCGCCCTTGCCTTGGCGAGTAGGCGAATGAGCCGATGGCTCAATCGGGGTCAAGGTATAAATTACTCGGCGTGATTGTTTGAAAATCCAGCGATAGCGCTTGACATTCAGCCTAATAGATTAATGAATTTGGCGGTAGCGGCGAATATGAGCCGATGGCTCAATCGGGGTCAAGGTATAAATTACTCGGCGTGATTGTTTGAAAATCCAGCCGTCTAGGTCGATGACTAGCCCTTGCCCCAGCGATAGCGCTTGACATTCAGTCTAATAGATTGGGGAAGGGGCATGCGACTTTTGACGTTCTCTCGGGGGAGCTGCATGTACCCCAGAATAAATGGGCGAGTTCATGCCAATAATTTAACTCGTTCCTTATTCAGGCTTGAACCAGACCTGGCAGGGGCCAACTTTGGCTGGGTTTTGAGATTGAAATGAGTCGCAGAAACGAGCCTAGTCGCACGGGAAGGAGAGCATCCGTGGATCGGGAAAAAGAGCGGTCCCCCAGTCGTCGAAGCAGATCACCCCGAAAGGACGGACCACGGGGAGGTTCCCCGCGCCCACGACCCTCGGTTGAGCTAGACGTGGAGCCACGACCGTTGAGTTTTGCGGTTCGCGTGAAGAATAGACCAATGACTAAGCGATTCTATAATTAAAGACCCTGATGTGGCGATCGAGTTCGCCTGCAGATTTTTCCGCCAGAGGTACAACAATCGATGGTCGGCCGAGATTTCAAGTATTTCGATGGCATTCACGAGGCCGAGGATCAGATAGCGCTTATGAAATCGGGATGCGTCTGCGCGAAGCCCGCCGCGAGAACGAGAAGATCAACGAAAAGAATCGCAGTCTGGAGGCTCGTGCGCAAAAAACTGAGAATAAGCTTCGGGAGCTAAAGAGTGTTCGAGCGGCGAAGTCGGTGGTGGACGGTCAAACGAAAATCATGGGGAAGAGGGCGAACCGAGAGGCCCCGGGTTATGAGAGAGGATATAAGGACAGCGTGAAAGCCGGGATGAGGAAGGCCAAAACGGACCTAGCGGAGAAGGTCTGCCGATGCAAAAACCGTGGTTTCAGGCATGGCTGGATCAAGGCCCTTTAAACTCTGGAAGCTCTTGGGTCGGTGGGCATAAATTCGGCTTCGCCCCTATATCATCGGCATTACCTTCCGTATTCCGAGTTCGATATTGAGAAAAGTGACGACGAAGATGCCTACTGAGTGCGCCACAATGTGGAGTAAATAGGACTATCTTATCGAATGCTCGAAATGTATCGAAATGTATAGCGGCCTTCGAATAAATAGAATTTTTTTATTAGCAGATTTTGAAATGTTTTGCGTGTAATTAAATGCCCTATGTCAATTTACTGTCAGCTTTTGTACTGCGTGATGTAAACGTTCGGAAATACATTGATCGGCTCCAATGGAGCAAGCATGTGTTTGGTCGCTAAATCGTACAACCACGGCGGGCGCCCGAACCGAAACTTATTCGCCAATCGTGGTGTCCACGGCGCCCGACCGAGACTTATTCGGCCAATCGTGATATCCACGAAGGGCGCTCCGAATCCGGAGACTTATTGGGCCAATCGTGGTGTCCACGAAGGGCGCTCCGAATCCGGAGACTTATTCGGCCAATCGTGATATCCACGAAGGGCGCTCCGAATCCGGAGACTTATTGGGCCAATCGTGGTGTCCACACAGGGCGCTCCGAATCCGAAGACTTATTGGGCCAATCGTGGTGTCCACGAAGGGTGCTCCGAATCCGGAGACTTATTCGGCCAATCGTGATATCCACGAAGGGCGCTCCGAATCCGGAGACTTATTCGGCCAATCGTGATATCCACGAAGGGCGCTCCGAATCCGGAGAATTATTTGGTCATCAAGAAGCATATGAACTGAAGCATGAAAACGAGCAACTTTTTCATTACGGTAGAGTATGTACAAGTACCAAGCCCACAAATCGGGTCATTGGTAAAATTTTCATAGGTGCGTTGAATTCCAAGGCCGTGGCAGGCTTCTTCCTGACATGTCCGAGAGCCAATATGCCCCTGTTCCTGCAATGGAGTCTATTTGATAGGGGCCGTCCCAATTCGGACCCAGCTTTCCGTCGGCCGGTCTCCGGTCGACTGGAAGTACTTTCTTTAGGACCAACTCTCCTGGAGTGTAGCGACGCAACTGAACTCGTTGATTGTATGACTTAGCGAAGCGCCGCCGATACTGCGTGCTATGGAGGCTATGGCGGTCTCTTCGCTCTCGATTAGATCCAGTCCGTATGCAGCATCATGTCATTTCGCCCGTATCATAGGCTTGTGATTTCAAAGTCGGAAGCCGATTTCAGGGTAAAATTGTTGGGTTCAAGCATAGGCCGAACGGCGTTTCTCTGGAAGACCTCCTCTGCGTTGTCCGGTGCCCCCACAATACACTTGGCAATTCTTCGACGGATTTGCCTTTAGCTTTATCCAGTGTCTTATTGATGCCATCCAAGATGGTTTTGTTTGAGGCTTCGGCTTGACCGCTGTTCGGGGTAGGGCGAGAGAAGTAGGGCGTGATACCGTATTTGCCGCATAGTTCTCGATATACGCCACAATCGAACTGGGTGCCGTTGTCTGAGATGAGAGCTCTTGGAATGCCGAATCTCGTAATGATGTTCCTCTATACAAATCGCTTTATGTCGGCATCCCGTATGTGCGTTAGTGCCTCCGCTTCGACCTATTTTGTAAAGTAATCTGTTGCTACGATTAGGAATCGCTTGTTTCCTGGGGCCCTGGGCAACGGTCCTACAATATCAAGCCCCCATTGAGCAAACGGCCAGGGGCTGGTGATAGAGTTCAACTCTTCGGCGGGCAAATGGGTTAGTAGGGAGAACTTTTGGCACTGTTCGCATCTTTTAACATAATTTTCAAGGCTGGCCTCATTGTCGGCCAATAATACCCCTGTCTTATAGCTCGATGGGCGAGAGAGCTTCCTGCGGAGTGGGTTCCACAACTGCCCTCATGTATGTCACTTAGAAGTTCCTCCACTTTATCCGGGTGTACGCATTCCAAATAGGGACCGGAGAGGGACTTTTTGTAAAGTCCTCCCTGTGGATCCAGATAGTATCGCAGGGCTTTATTGCGTAGCTTATGTGCTTCTTTTTTGTTCTCTGGGAGTTGTTCAGAAGAAAGGAATCCGGTTATGGGGTCCATCCAACTTGGTGCGGATTCTATAATATTAATGTGGATCTCCTCCGAAGGGCCAATACTCGGCTCCGGGATGAAACCTACTTCAATGGTCCGTTTGAGTTCAGAATTGATGGCGGAGGCTAGGCATGCCAGGGCATCTGCGTGTGTGTTCTGATCACGTGTTAATTGGTTCAGTTCGTGATGGTCAAACTGTTAGCAAAGAGTTGGCCGCTTTCATATAAGCCCATACGGTCGCTTTTTGCAACAGACTTCTTTAGTTGGTTGATGACCAATTTGGAGTCACAAAACACTAGCAAACGCCGAGCGCCAAGAATATGTGCATTTCAGAGGTCGGCTAAGAGGGCTTCATACTGGCCTCGTTATTTGATGCTTCAAAGCCAAGCTTCACTACCGCTTCTATTATTGCGCCGTCGGGAGACATGATTACAACGCCGCATCACCGCAAATTTCGCTGATTAGACGATCCATCACAAGATAGTCGCCAAATATCCCCGACATAAATTCTCCAATTCGACTTTGATCGAACTTCACTTTGGAAGAACGTCGGTGTTTAAGGTCGAAGCCCGCTGTGAATTCGGCCACAAAGTCGGCAAGCACCTGTCCCTTGATTGCGGTTTTGGGTAAAAATTGAATGTCATATTGGCCGAGTTTAGGAGCCCATTTTGGAACACGTCCTCATTCTTCCTCACTTCTGAGTACTGATCGGTGGGTGTAATCTGTTATCACCCCAATGCTATGCCCTCGAAGTAATGCATCGCTTTTCTTGCTACCATGACCGTGGCTAGGATGAGTTTTTCCAATGAAGTTAACGTGTCTCAAGATCGACCATTGCCTTGCTCACATAATACACCGTCATTGTTCTTCTTCTTCTTTTAATAATACGGCGCTAACGGCCCTATCAGAAACTGCTAGATACATAATGAGGGGGTCACCGGCAGCTGGTGTTGTCAAGAGAGGCACTGACCGGAGGTAAGTCTTGAGCCTTGAAAGTCGCCGCATTCGGGCGGACCATTCAAAAGCTTTGCCTTGACGTAACGTCTGAAGAATTGTTCAGATCACCGCTTGACCGATCGATGAATCTATTGAGTGCTAGCCATCCCCATCAACTTTTGGACTTTTTATCGATCGGGGAACCGAAGTTCCAAGATCGCCAGGACTTGCCTCGGGTTGGCTTCGATTCCGCGGTGGTTGACGATATAACCCGTGAATTTGTCGGAGCCGATTCTCAACGCTGCATTCGAGGCGTTGGGCCATTCTATATTTGCGCAAGATGCCGAATGTCTTCTCTAGATCGGCTATGTGATCCTCCTGTTCTTTGGACTTGACCACCATATCGTCGATGTAGACTTCCATGGTGTGGCCGAGTTGTTCTTTGAACATGGCGGTGACCAGCCTTTGGTAAGTTGCCCCTGCGTTTTTCAGTCCAAAAGGCATAACTTTGTAGCAGTAGGTCCCTCTTGGGGTGAGGAATGCAGTTTTGTCCTGGTCATCTGGATGCATGGCGATCTGATGGTAGCCTCTATAAGCATCGAGGAAACTTATGCGTTGATGGCGTGCCATGGCATCGACGAGTTGGTCGATTCTAGGTAGGGAAAAGCAGTCCTTGGGGCAAGCTTTGTTCAGATCCGTGAAGTCGACGCACACTCGCCAAGTTCCATTTTTCTTCTTCACTACCACTGTGTTGGAGAGCCACGTGGGGTAGGTGACTTCTCTAATTGCCCCGGCGTCAAGCAATATGTCGACTTCTTCTATGACGGCAGCAGTGTGTTCTGCGGCAGACCGACGGCCTTTCTGAATGACGGGCTTGCAAGTGGGGTCGACGTTCAGGTGGTGCTGTGAAACTAAGGGGTCTATACCCGGCATCTCATACGGAGTCCACGCAAAGACGTCGAGGTTGGTAAGTAGAAAGGAGATCAGCTGTTGTCTATCGGCTTGGTGTAACGAGGTGCCGATCATGAAGAACTTTTCCGGGCTTCCGTCAATGTCAACTCGGTCTAAACTTTCGCGGGTTTTTCGCTTGGCCGCCCGACGCCATCCAGATTTCTCGATTGGGTGCCTCGATGGAGTTTACCCGCACCTTTGGCATTTTGGCGGCCAAGAGGTAACATGCTTGTGCCGATATTTGGGAGCCGCGGATCTGCTCAATGCCGTGTTCTGTTGGGAAACGTAACAATTGATGGTAGGTGCTTGGGACGGCCTGCAAGGTATGCAACCACGATCGCCCCATAATGAGATTGTACGGCGACGGCAGTCGGACGACCAGGAATTCTACATCCACCGTTCGGGAACCCGCTCGGATGGGTAGGCTGATTTTTCCCAGTGGGTATTCGGGATTGGCATTGAAGCCGAATAGTGGATAAAGGGCCGGGGTCAGATCTGATTCAGTGAAATCGAGTTTGATGAAGGTTTTATAATACATGACCTCGGAAGTGCTGCCCTGGTCTATAAGAACGCGTTTGACGGTGAACCGGTTAACGCGTAGCGCGACAACCAGTGGATCGATGTGAGGGAGCGTTACGCCGATCAAATCAGAATCGTCGAAGGTGATGCTTGGTGATTCTCGGGGTCGCTTTGCTGGCGTGAATTGCTGCTGAGGGCCCGAGAGACCGGATTGCATGTATGGTCGGGCTTCCGGCAGTCAGATATCATATGGATGTTATCGCGGAACACTTCACGGAGACGCTCGCCTTGTGTCAATTCTCAGTAAGCGGTTGAAACACAACGAAGCGCCGTGTTTTGGTCGCCGCGCGAGATCGTTGGTTTCGCCTTGGGGGTCGCAGAGACTGGCGCGACTGCTTGTTTGGGCTCTGCTACTTCCGAGGCCTGATCGCGCTGGCGCTGTCATAGCCGACGGCGGTCGCCCAAACTTTGTTTGGTCTTTCTAGCTCGTTCCAGGATGGTTATCATCGAGGCGGTGTGTGAATCGACTTTCTAGACACGTCTTGCAGCAATGTTTTCCTTCTCGAGTATGTTTGCCGAAGTGAGGTCGACTCTCTGTGTGATCGCATCGGTGGCTATCGGAGAATCTTGGCCACGCCTTCCATGGATATATTTGAGTATTCCCACGATGGCGCCAATTGTGGGATATGATTTTTGGAAATACTCTTCCGATCCTGAAAGACGCTCTTGATTCTCGCCTAGTCACCGCAAAGACAAATATCCGTCGGGGTGCTGGGATTAGCACCGACAGCAAGTCGCCTCTACTTAAGAAAGCTTGTTTACTAAGTTTAGTGAAGTGTATTTTTTTTTACATACCTTTCTGGATTTGCAGTTCTCATATTTATACTCACTTCCTGGACCTCGGGGCCTGAGCCTACTTTTATCTTATTCACCTTACATTCATTCGGATCTATTGACCCTCGTCCTATTCGGCTCTGTTAACGTATTCGGCACCCTAGTTACGCAATACGAGGTCGAGTAGTACCCAGTTTCTGGGGTATGCGTCTCCCGACTCTTCCAATTATTCGACTCCCACATTAATTAAAATATGAGATGAAGAAAAGATGTTTGGAATGATTTTTTTTATTTTTTTAACTAAAAAGTATAAAAATACATATAAAAAAAAAATTGAGTGAGTGAGTGAAATGAAATCTTTTAACTTAACATTCACCAAAGAAAAAAAAAAATCTTTAACTTATGACTAATAAATATCAAAAGGGTTACTAAAATCTCAACTCCCAAACAACCCTACCCATTAACCAACAAAAAAACTAAAATAAACGACCACTACCCAGAAACAAAAGTCAATGCAATTGCGGAGATACAAAAATACAGGGCACCTCTATTTACACACCACCTTTCATCTCAAGGCACATTATTAATTAGTTTATTTTTTATTACAATATTAATCTAATGTAAAATGACCAGAAAGGATGAAGGTCTATAATATACACCTTACGTAAAATTACCATAAAGGACAATAATAAATACAATACACACCTCTCTTCTGAAACGTTCTTTACGTATCTTCTCTCTCAAGAACTCAAAAACCCAAAAACAAAAATAAAAAACCCTTAAAGAAACAATAAAAAATATACGTATTATTGAAGATTTTGATTGGACTGAATGATGAATGCATCTGGCAATATTGGTTTGGAACAATGGAGCAAGAAAAAGGTTAGTTTTTCATTTTATTTTATTTTTTTTCGTTTTCATGTATTTGCTGAGTGGCAAACCGTTCTTTATTCATTCGGATACCCAAATTTGAACAATGTACTCATGTTCGACTATCAACAACCGAACAAGTTCTAATTATTCGATTTTCTAGTGTCGAACATAGTCTACATGTTCGGTTAATAAGTTCCGAACTTGTAGCATTTGTTCGATTTTCAACAGTCAAACTTTTGAACTTAGCTCGACTCTGTATTTTCGAACACTTATAACAATTTTTAATTTTTAATTTTTCCAAAACTGTGCATCCATGGAGAGGGTCGTGAACCAGAGGAGAATGGAGCGAAGTCGTCTTCAGCATGAATAGAGATCGGTTTAGATTGGTTCCTAAACCTCTGGGATGACAATGAAACAGAGAATGGAGGGGGACATTGTGTGTGTTTTTTGAAGTGGATGTGCAGAATACGGATGATTAAAGATTGTGGATGGGGTGTGTGAGTGAGTAAGGGTAAAGATAGAAGATTGTGGATGGAGTGTATGAATAAGGGTAAAGATGGAAGATTGTGATATGCATTGGGCAAATTTCTTATTTATCAAATTACTAAAGGTGTGCATTGAGTAGTGGTGTGTCTTGAGATGAAAGGTAGTGTGTAAATAGAGACACTCAAAAATACATTTTCCACTCTACCCATATCTTTGCTCTCTCTATCTCTCTCTTAAGAAGCTCCAAGAAATCTCAATCTCCAACTCAAACCATGCTGGACAATCTACCAGAGGAACTGACTAAAATACTCATAAGACTACCAATCAACACCGCTGCTCAATTCATGTGCGTTTCCAAATCATGGTGTTCTCTAATCACTAACCCTTATTTCATTAACAGATACCTCAATCGAATCCTTCTTGTTTCCAAATCCAACAACACTCATCCTCTACTCATCAGACACTTAGACGACATCGAAATTCATCAAGAGCACTATACCATATATTGGAGTAACAATGATGACCCACTAGATTCGTATCATTTTGCGCTTCAATTCCCTTTTCGGGGTTTCAATAAAGCTTTTCAAATTGTTAGTTCTTGTAATGGTCTGGTATGTCTCTCAGATGATTTCTATTGTATTATGAACAATGTGATTTTGTGGAACCCAATTATCAAGAATTCACTGACTCTTCCATTGCCAAGAACTTCAACTAGTTGGCTTCAAGGTCTTGGTAGTCAAGTTATTGGATTTGGGTTTGATCACAAAACTATAGATTATAAAGTGTTGAAATTGACCTATTTTGAAGAGGGTCCTGATCATTTTCTCTTGAAAAACCCCTTCGTTGAGCTTTACTCACTTCGCTTGGGTTCTTGGACAAACATTGGTGTTGTTGCCTATGTGCCTCGTACATTATAATTCATCTCAAGCTTTCATTGATGGAACCATCAATTGGATCCCTGTCACGACCCCATTCCGCCCCTAGTAGAATGGTGCCGTGATGGCCAGTAATTCGAGATTACCAAAGGCCACTTACAAGAATACACACACGATTCAGAGTAAACATATGGGGCTTACAAATGCGTATAATAAATAAAAGCTAAATAGTCCATAAGAGCAGTGCTTAAGTTTAATGAAATGACATACATCTTATAATAGCTTTAACACAACAAAATGGAGTACAAAAATTACATCCTGACCAAAAGGCTTCTCAGCCATCCAATACAAAATACAATGAAATAACTAAGAAGCATGATCTTCAAGATGTTGCAAAACACGAATCCAAAAACACATCGGCAAACACATCTAGGCGTCGCCGCCCTGCTTATCACCTATATATATATATATAGAGAGGGTGAGCTTGGATACTCAGTGAATGGTATAAATAATAAAGGGTTTACATGAATGATATCCGAGATCTTTTAACAAAACAATACATGGAATAAATCAAGTTTATCTATCAAATCTTTCAAAGCTTCAAGGGATGCTTACTAACATCAATATGATACAAGATATGACATTCTGGACAAACAAACCCACGCGGTAAAACCGTCAGTGGCAAGGCAAGACAAGAGAGATCTCGAAACAATGGTGTCGTTGCATTATAGTCCCCGGACACTAAGGACTTGTGCTACAAATGCTTAGAGTCCCCTAGCACATACGGACTTCCAAGTTGTGTGTTACAAATGCTTATAGTCCCCTAGCACATACGGACGTCCCGAGAATGTCATCAAAACAAGATATAATATTTGATACACAAATAGGAATAATCATTCATGCTTACAAATACTTTCCAAAACAAAGCAAAACAAGACTTTTATCAAAACATTGTAACATAGCTTTATTAAAATACCACTCACATAGCTCTTCGAACGTCGGGGTCAGGGCAAGTCCAAGTCCTACAAACACATGGGCAGGTCTATTGAATGCACTTTTAAACAAGCTTCACATGCATACAAATGATCTCGGCATTCTCCAAAACTAAGTCAAATCAAAACAAACACTGTTTCTCATCTCGGGGAAAACATGCTGGGCACCAACCAGGTCTTGGCCGAAGTCCCACACCTTCTCGCCGAGGTGTGGTCCCGGGAGCCACATTCAAGGGTAAATGAAGTCGGGAAAAATCTGGGTTTTCCTTCTGCTCAAAAACACAAAGAACATGAACATGAAGAATATGAAGGAAATGAATGCAAAGATCATAACTTATTATTATAAAATCTAAGATTTCATGCTATGAGTTCGAAAACGTGGACCTGGATACCCATACTGGAAGATCTTGGGGAAACGAACACAAAAGCATGGATTTTAATGTAAGCTTTCGGATCAAATCGTGGCTTTTCCTCAAGAACGCATGAATATTATATTCTCTTTCCAAAACCAACTTTAAATCAACGCATGTCATGCAAAACAGATTCGATCATGCAATGCAGCTGGATGATCAATAAGAACAGCAAGAGTAGATTAAGATTCTAACCTCAACACTCGAATCTAACGGTTTGAACCCTAAGGATCAAGCTTGCTATCTACTCTCTCACTCTAAAACTCCTCCTTCTCCTCTAGAGCTTTCTCTCAAGAACAAAGATGTGATACAAAATGATACATTTCTAAGCTTGTTTACCGACTTAACACTCAAATTTCGGACACGTGGCAACGGTTGGTTGGCTCTACTTGAAAAGGTGATCGATTGAAAAGACAAGACTATGACAAAGTGTGTTCAACAAGCTAGGCGGCAAAGGACTCCATGAGTAATGACGCTACTAATAACAAGACTTCGCAAGCAAAAGGACAATGACCTCGCTAGAAAGGTCAACACTTGGCCCAAATTGCCACACCTCTACCTAGATGTGCCACACCTCGGCCTAGGTCGCACTACCTAGGGCAAGATCACTGGGGTTCAAGGGAAACATCTCGGCTCAGATAGTACACATCTCGGCCTTGGTGATGAACACCTCGGCCTAGATAATGGTATCTCGGCCAACATGTCGTGGTGGAGGTCAACCAGAGAAATCCCAAGATGGTCCTAAGTGTAAGAGTATCAAAGGAGCGACCTAGGCTCAAGATGACCTCGGCTGAAACACATACATACCAATAAGGAACATAGCATTCAAATAACACTCATGCAAGACAAGTCAAGATTTGAAATGCAAGCTTAACAGAGCAAAATCACATAAAATGCATATGAGTACGGTTAGGGCAGTGTGAGGGTCATTACAGTCCCGGTTGATAAGAATAGGTCTAATGCTCTAATTTTGTTATTTGATTTGAGGGATGAGGTATTTGGAGAGTTGAATTTGGCAGAAAGTCTTGTTAAAGTGAATCCTTTGACATTGTTTATTGCAGAATTTAGGAAGTCAATTGTTGTGTGCCATGAGCCTCACATTTTTTCGAGTAAATGTTTTGTATGGGTGATGAAGGAGTATGGTAAGGTAGAGTCTTGGACCAAACTATACACCATTGATACGGTGGAAATGGGAGAGGTACTTTTCTTGAGGGGAAATGGTGAAGTTGTTTTGTCTTCAAGGAATGGATTGATTGCATATAATCCCAAGAATCAACGACGTAGGGATCTTGGGCTTCATGCTGTTCATTTCTTAGTTTGTGTGCATGCCTACATTCCTAGCTTGGTTTTACTTGGGGAAGGAAATGATACCCAAAAACTTCTGACTGAAGAGGCTAATGTTGAGGAGGAAAAACAGTAACTTTGAATGAAACAAGGAAGATTAGGAAGAGCAGACAAGCTTCAAGTGTACATTTAATAAAATTTTAGCTTCTTGTTTATGATATATTGCTGGAAATTTTGGTTTTTTTTGAGAACTACAAAATACACTGGTCAAAGCTAGATATCAATAGCAATGTAAATACTGGTTTTTTTTTTTTAACAGTAAATGCTAGGTTGTTCAAACTTTTGATTTGTTAGCTCCATTTTTTATTTTTTTGATTCAGTTGTACATGTAGTTATCAACAAAGGTGGGGTTTTTAGTCCTTCATATGCAGCTAAACTTGGATTCCTTTGACCTTTGTAGAAGTTTGCCTTTTGATTTGATTTGAAAATAAAGCTTGTAGTATACTTGTCAAGTCAATGAAATGTAAAAGAAACCATTCTTAATTTCGCCATCATTTAACTTCTTAATTATTTTAGAAAATTTAAAATAATTAAAATATATAAAGATTTGCATCCCAAACATACTTTTGCATTCCCATAGTGATAATCTTGAATCCATCATTGGTTTGAAGAAGCCTTGTTATTTGGCAAAGTCCTCAATAAAACTAGAATTAAAGTATATTGTGGCCTTGTGGCCAAGATAGCATGGCTTTTTTTTCAAAAAACAGTTTTATTATTTTTCTTTGGGTTTCCTACTAATTATTTGCTTGTTTCTGCTTTGAAAACAGAGTTCTTTTCACCTATTACATGTTATTGATAAATATTTATAGTTAGGTCTGAGGTAACAAAAAACAGTATAACATCTCACCAAAAGAGGACGATGCAAGAATGAGATTACATTAGAGGATGCATTTTGATCCTTAAAATATAGAGTGATAACTGATGAGGATAAAAATTACAATGGCTTGGTTTGTCATTTCATGATTTTTCTGTTTTTATCTTGTAGGAATGGAAGATGAATTAGTAGCCACTTTTTTTTTATGAAAAAAAGGGGCAAATTTCATGATCACACAATACTTTAATTTATCTTACTCTTTATTTTTCTCTTCTTAACCCTTGGAAATGCTGTGCTAAAGACTATTCAAGAGGTCAAACGGCGTAATACAAACGAAATGTAAAGAAGAAAAATAAGTCCCGTTTAATTTTGAGACCTATAGCCTTAGGAAGAAGATGAAATGCTTTTTTGTTTTTGTTTTTGTTTTGTTTTTGATGTTCTGAAATGCCTTTTTTTTGTTGAAGAGATGGTTTTATGGCTCTAAAATTGAAATTTTCATGCCATCACCTTATATGTCAATGGAAATATGTGGGTTCATTTGGGAAGTGGGTTTGCTTTTAGACTTTTTGGGTTTTTAGCTATTTTAGTTTGAGGCTAAAAAATCTCGTTTGAGAATGGTTTTTTGACTTTTTTGACTTTTTATAAGAGAAAGAATGTAATGATTATGGGTTGGATATGATATTTTGTCTTATTGAGCTAAAAAAGTTTATTTTTTCTTATTGAGCTAAAAAGTCTATTTTGTCTTTTTGTAGCTAAAATTGCCCCAAACCCAATCCAATCCTTCTTCCCAAACAAAGCCAGAGTGGTTAGGAATTTTATTTTATTTTTTGATTCATAACTACATAATGGTTAGGATTGATTTAATAATTTTCTAGGTCATGTACATATGCAAATAAAAATGAGATCAAGAAACATTATTACATTTTCAATTTCCTTGATTAGGAGTAATAATCATTTGGCTTAACCATTATACCCAATACCTAATGTATATAGGTTGTGTTTTAACTTTAGATTTGTGGAGTGATTTGCGAAGAAAAAAAGAAAATAATTTTTTTTTAATTTAAAAAACATGCATATAGTTTCTACTTATTTTTCTTTATCTATCTTTGTTTCTTTTCTTCCTTTTTTTTCCCTTCATAAATACAAAAGTCAAACACAGTATAAAATTTCACTAATAAGGGATTTGTAAAGTATATTTCATCAAAATAAATATAGACAAAATTAGTCCTCTTTACATTTTTAAAAAAAATTATTGAGTCCTATTATCATTATATTCATTTATATTGACCTATCTAAATAAAAATTTTATGAAAAAAGTAGCACTTATTAATTGAGAATTTTCCAGTTAGGCTTATTAAAATAGTTTAAAAGTTAAAAAATCACTACAAAAAATTAATTATTCTCTTTATTTTTTTACACATCTTTTTATAAAAAATAAAAAAAACACTAAAAAAATCATCTTCTCAAAACAATCTTTATTGCTAGGGATGTAATCGGTTCGGTACAGTCGGTATTTAGGTAAAAATTTTCACTGAACTGGTAATGTTTGTTTTATTATTTTGAATATTGATATAGACTACTTTTTCCATCAAACCATACCAAACCGAACCAATTGAAACGGTACGGTTCAGTTCAGTGCAGTTTAATCGGTCTAGGACCTTTCAAACTTGAGTCACTTTTAAATATAATCATTAATCTATATAAAAATATTAAATTAGTTACTTGTCCATCATTTCAAATATATTCAATCCATCTATTTAATAAATCATTTTCAATTCTTAGATTAACAAAAATAAAGACAAAAAAAAAGTTAACAAATATTAAGGTTTCAAGAATAATGAGTTAGATTTAAGATTATATATAATAAAAGTTTACAAACTTAGGTTATAAAGATGATAAGATTAATTAATTGAGGTTAATAATTTATTATATTTACTAATATCATTATATTATTAGATTATATATATACATATATTATAAATATAATATATATTAAAGTGGTTGGTTTCGATTTATTTCAGTGCATAAGGTGATAGAGAATCGAAAACTAAAAACAAAAATTAAATTTAAAAACCGCACATATCGATTCTTGTTAAAAAAACAGAATAAATATAGTCGATTTAGTCCGATTCAATCAATTTGATTAGTTTTTTTGATTTTTTTTACCTCCCTACCTATTACAATCAACCCAACTCTGTTAGGTGATTTGGATTCCCAATCAACTCAATTATTATTTTTATTTTTTTATTAAAAAAAAATTAAAAAAAATCATTTTCCCACTACAACTCTTATTGCAATCAACCCAACTCTCTTCGGTCATTTGGATTCCCAATCACCAATTGTTCAAATTGGTTTATGGGTTGTTTGGGATGATCTAAATAAGTTTACTTTTTGACTTTTTATAAAATATAGGTTGGGTTTGTGTTGGATTTAAAGTGACGTGTTAGAGAGGTGATGTGACTTAAATAAGATGATGTGACTTAAATAGGATAGTGACTTTTTGACTTTTTCTAAACATTCCAAACTTGCCCTTAGTTAGTCACGTGATGAAGCCCTAACAAATCATAGATTACCTGTGGGCGTTTGGATGCAAAGTTCTAAAAAGTCTATAAACTATGGGTAAATTACATTCACTCTTTCTTAAATTTAGAAAACGATCGCGCTAAGTAGCTCGAAAAGAGAGAGCTCGAATGGCTCAAATTTTTTTTTTTTATTCTTTTTCCTTCTTCATTCTTTCTCTTCTTCCTCCCTTTTTTGTTGACTCACAGCCGTCTCTCTCTCTTTCCTTCTTTCTCTGCTTCATTCCCTCTCTTTTCCTTGTGAGTTTGTTGAATCAAAATCAAAACACACAAAATCAACACACTTTGCAAAATCAAAATAATAAAAAAAAAAATCAAAGAGTTTCACCGATCCGAGCTTCGGATCAAGCTTCTCAAGTCATCACCAAAGAGTCCAAGATCAAGCTTCGCCCTCTCCGCCCATGGCGGATCAAGCTTCCTCTCCGCCCATGGCAAATCGAAGCTTCACCGATCTGGAGCTTCGAATTTCAGAAATCAGGATGATTGGAGTAGAAATCACCGATCTGGAGCTTCAGGATGATTTCACAAATCACCGATCTAGAGCTTCACCGATCTGGAGCTTCAGGATGATTTCACAAATCAAAACACCTTCTCCAGATTTCACAAATCAAAACACCTTCTCCATTTCTCCCTTTCTCTCTGTTTGTTTGGGTTTGGAGTGGAAGGGAAAGAACGAAAGAAAGCAAGAAAGGAAATGAAAGAAAAAGCCAAACGACGTCGTTTCCGAAATCGAGCCATTCGGGACAAATGAGTTTCGAGCTACGAAACATTTTCGTTTAGAAAAAACGCAATTATTCCTATGCTTCTTTTAACATAATTATATCGCCATCTTAAGGTTTTAATTCATACAAAATTTAAGTTAGTTTTTATCAATAATTCGTCAGTTATATGAAAAAAGAATAATAGTATCATTTATTTTCTACTATATATATATATTTATCTTTATTTATTTTAATATTTATCTATTATTTGTATTAATTTCGATCGTTTTAATCATACTAAAAGGGTATTTAGTCTAATTATGTTAAAAATATAGAGCTAACTATATTTTTTTAAATCTCAAATGAAATAAGTATAATTTACCTCTAAGCTATTTATTATCAGTTAAAAAAGTTATATATTATATTAAATTTTTTGAGTTACCAACAAATAATTTATTTTTATTGATTTCTTAAATACATAAATTTTTTTAATTTAAATATATATATATATATATAAATCACTATAAAAAAACAAAAACAAACAAACAACCCAACCTACCCCAAATGAGGATTGCTAGACCGAATTCAAATAGCCAATGTACAATCGTATGAATTTTATTTTTTTTTCAATTTTTAAAATATATATATATATAAAAAAAGAGAGAAAGGTGTGTCACCTTGTTTCTTTGGGGAGACTAAAACAATATAAATTTTTTTTAAAAAGGAAACAATACTTTAAGTCAATGTGAACAAATAAATATATTTTTAGTACTCTTAAAATTTTCATTATGTGGTTACAAACACTTCACAATATTATAAGAATAACATGATAATTTCACAAAAAAATAAATAAATAAGAAATAAGTATCAGAAACTGTCTAAGTCGTGGTATAATTTAGGAGAAATAACAGCACAATTGGATGATAAAAAAAATTATAAGTCAATGAAAAAATTTATACATTTTAAGAATTAAAATATTATATTTTTTGATAATTTTGAATTTTTTTTTACTGTCATCATTGTGCAATTATTTTCTCTATAATTTGTATACATAAAATACATAAATTTACTATTAAAAAAAAGAAAAGAAGAAATGAATAAGGTTCTCACGTCATGTCGTTGGAAGTGGTAGGTAGATGTCGTTGGAAGCAATTTATAGGTTACGGTTGATAGAGTTTTTTTAAATATGATTTAAGAATAGAGTTGTATTTTAAGTTTGTAAGTTTTAGAATTATAATTTGAGTGTAGAAAATTTGTTTAGTAAATGAATTTTAAAAAGAGTTTTGAATTGAGTAAGAAAATTTTGATGTGACATTTGATATTTGATACAAAAATTTATAACTCATAATCAAACATACAACTTAAAATTCTATTCAAAACTCATAAAAAAATTTAAAAATTACAATTTTTTTTATTTAAAATATAAAAAATAACAGGTGGCATTTGTAAAAAAAAAAAAAAAAATTTAAAAATGCAATGTTCCGGTCAATCGGCCGAACGTCCGAAATGATGACCGGTTAGCCCAAAATTTTCCGCCTTGAAGATAGTTTTCAAAAGTAAGTATGGAATTAATTTTTAAAAATCATAAATAAACACCACACTCAAATGTAATAGTAAAATTAAGTGTATGCGTTACTATGATTACTATACACTATTTGTGTACTAACCATAAAATATGAAGACGTATCAATTGGGCTTAGTGGAATATACATGAAGGCATGTGAGTGTTCAATAAGTGTTCAACAACAATGCCCCTGTTTGGTAGGACTTATAAGCTGCTTATTTCAGCTTTTAACTTAATTTAAGCTAAAATGTTGTGTTTGGTACAACTTAAGTTAGCAGCTTATAGTTTAAATGAAAATGTTTTTCAACTTATGTCAAAAGTTGGTGATGGGGTGCTTAAGGATTTCGACTTAAGCATGCAGCTGGGGTTGAGGGGGTTAAATGACTTAAATGCCCCTCTCAAACTTTATTATTTATGAAATTGCCATTATATATTATAGCGATTCCAGTTTTGACCCGACCTTTGATGTATTCCAGACTCGGGTTTCATAGTTTAATATTGTATTCGAATCTTGTTCTCCTTCTTTAACTCTTTGAATTTGAGCTTTGAGATATGTTGGGCGCGTTTGGAATAGGTTGGTTATTAGTGGTCTAGATTGTTGTTGCCCAGATTTTGGCTTCTTCGCTCGAGTGAGACTTCTTGCGCTGGAGCGAGCCTTGTGAAAACTTGCCTATTTGCTCGAGCTAGACTTCTTGTGCTCGAGCGAGCTTTGAGTGTTCTCAGCTTTTTTCCCAAACGAAGAATTTCTAGGAAGGTTAAGTCCTTCGCTCGAGCGAGGCTTCCTGCGCTCGAACGAGGGTGTGTGTTTTATGAATACCTGAAGGTATGTATTCTACTCGTTTACACTTTTTGCGCCGAGCGAGGTCACTTGTTGTGTCTGGTCGCTTGAGCAACAACTCCTTTGCTCAAGCAAAGGTTATGATATCGTCATAGAGTTCATTTTACACGTAAAATTTAGATCTTTTATCCCAAAACCCTAATCCGTAACATTCTCTAAATGTGACAACCTCACCACCGCCATCGATAACACCACCGATTAGTGCTAATCTATGATTAAGCATGTCAACGATCGATTGACTAAAATCTTGAACTAATTGATTGAGTGTATTAGTTTAAATGTATGTCTATCTGCTTGATCGCTAAATTATCTGCTCATGTTTTTATGTTTTAAATCGCAAATTGAAGGCCTTATCTACGCCTAATCAAATTGATTGGTGTTTTATACTAATTAGAATTTATGTGATTTTATGGTATATTTAATTGAAATTTGATTTGGAATGATTAAAATAGATTAAATAATGTTAAATTACATAAGTTAGGCTTATTTACAACTTTGCCATTAAGTGGCCATGTCTTGTACACTTGTTTGGAGCCTAGTTTCAAATCACAAACACCATCTCATCCATTTCCTCTAGAGACACAACCGAGAGAAAGAGAGAGTTAAGAGAAAGCTTGATTTTATCTTGTTTTGGCTTGGAGATTAAGAGAGTTGAAGGAAAATTGCATAATTGAGCTTCCATTCTTGTAATTGAGGACCTAAGGTAGGTGAATCACCTTCTTGTTTGTGAATTCAAGTTAGTTCTTGCATGGTCCATGGTTAATTGGTGATCTAAGTCAAGAAATTGCTTAAAAGTGTTGAATTGAAGCTTAAATCTTGCATGCATGTTCACATTGTTGGATTTTGGAATTGTTCTTTATGAATTTCCACATACATGTTCATATTTTGTTTATAGTTCATAAATTCCTCATGTTTTTGAAAGGATTGGCTCATTTGATCTTGTGTTGAAGCTTTAAATTCATTTAAGCTCATGCATGTTACATTTGAGTCTTGTTCATCAAAACTTCTTTGAAACTGTGTTTAATTGAACTACCTTTGGGCTTTGATTTCTCAAATTGATCTTTGAAACATGTCATATTATGGGTTTTGAAGTGTTTTCTAAAAAATTAGCCCAAAAAGATCGAATTTGATGCATTAAAGTTGAGTTTTGAGCTTGAGGTTCGAATCTGGAATTTCCAAATTTTGGACTCACGCTCGAGCGGGGGACTCCACACTCGAGCGTACACACTGAGTTCATACAGTCCGCTTGAGTGAGAAAAGTGGCGCTCGAGCGTGAAATGCGTGTATCCAGTACTTTGCATGTGTTTACAGTCTGCTCGAGCGGGGGAATGCACGCTCGAGCGAGGACTTGTGTCTCACGCTCGAGTGGAGGTCGAGCACCCGTCGAGCGTGAATTTCACCCATCCAAGATTTTTTGCGGGCTCCGCGAGGCGAGGGTGACGCCGAAAAGGGGTTTTTTTCAGATGTCCGCCGAAGGGGAAACCCACGCTCGAGCGGGATCTTGTTTTCTGAAAATTTTGTAAAGTGTTTCTAAATGCATCTTTGCATCCCTATTCCATCCTAGGCATTCCTAGGCCTAGTTTAAGGCATCTTAATGAAGATATTGATGTAGAACCACACCGAGGCAAATTAGGGATTAAGTTATTATTTTTCCAACTGTGTAGCGTAGTGTGTGTTCGTTCTGTAACTGTGTAGGGTTGGCATCCGAGGATGCTCTAGCTGCTTATAGCCCAGTGCTGTGTGAGTAACAATGTTGTAAAGATATGTTCAATTGAGATTACTTTCTGAAAGAATGACTGAACTGCTTTATGAAATAACACTGTTTACTTAATCAATGCTTGTCCTAATTGCGAACTGTATTCGTGGCATCCATAGCAATTTCATCGTTATCGCATCGCATCGCATCACATAGAGATCTCGCTTGCTTTCCATGTTCTAACCACTATCAAGCATCGATATGATGGCCATCAATCGACTATTCGGTGCATTAAGACCTACTATACCGCTTTTGCTATTGGATGTACCACATATGACTATTATAGTTTCAATGATCATATGGCATGAAATATGAGCCACAAATCAATGACCGATATATCGATAATCGATCGCTTTCAATCGAAAGGATATTCATTCTTAACCTCTTTACGCATATATTATTCACTGGACTTTAGCTCACTGCTCATATATATATGTAGGTGTATAGGCACTGGACCGTTGCTAGGAGCGTCGGGATAAGCTCTCATATCTCCTTTGAGCTTCTCCATTTGAGGTAGGGATAATCTACTCCTTAATATGAGTTTTGACATAAATGTTAGTCATTTTGTATAAATGATGGGATTTGAGAATTTTGAGTAAAGTTAGGGTTTGAGTTTGAATGTTTAAAAGAGGGATTTTTCTTATTTGGGTATCATATGTGTATGTAAGATCTTAACAATGGGTTAATTGTGTATAATGGGTGAAATTTGGCCTTAGGGTCAATATTTGAGAAATAGGGGACAATGCCCTAATTTGAAATGAATAACAATTTTGTACAAATAATGAAATAAATGTGGAAATATGAAATTGGTTTAAGAATCATGAAATTAGAGGAAATTGTGATTAAATGGTGTAGTTGGATCAATGAATCACTCACCTATGGAAAATGTGATGATTTATCTTTTGATAAATTTAATTATCTGTTTAGAAATATCTGTTTTAGACTATCGGTGAAGGATAGCCATGATTGTTGTAAAAACTGCATGATGATTAGGTGAATTGAAACTAATTAATTGGAATATGTCATTGAATATGACAGTTGGATGTTAACATTGAATATGTGATTTAATTGGTCATTGTATATGACGACGTGTTAAATACATTGCATATGTATATTGTTTGAGAGGAGATAGGGGATGTACTCCATTATTTGAGAGGAGATAGGAAATGGACTCCATTGAGAATTAAGTTGGCCGAAGTGTCTAGGGTGAAAGTCCTAAAATCATATATGTATATTTGGGTGCACATTCTCTCGGACGTAGTTCCGTAAAATTGCAAGGAAATGAAGTGTTGAATGATGTTTGTTATTGAAGTGTTGGTATATGAGTTGTAGTCTCATTTTTAAACTGTTTGGATAATATTGAGCTATATCTATGAATTGATTGAATCGAATATGATGTAAGTGTTGATTGGTTATGGAAATGGTATAAGTTGGTTTATAAGTGTTAATCATTTATCAAATGCTAATGTTTTAGTTACTTCTCATATTTGGTTTAGCATATCTCTACTGGGCTTTGGCTCACCCTACTTGAGACACCATTTTTCAGGTATAGGTAAGATGCCGCCTCCAAGATCTTAGCTTGGGAGGTTTAGGAGTTGAAGACTCCATTTTGATAATTTATTTTTGATGTTAAATGTAAACTCAAGCCGAGGGTTTTATATGTAAAGGAGTTAAAACTTTTCTTTTGTTGTAACCAAGTGATAGTTTAGAAAAAATGTAAGCTCTTAGGCCATTTATTTTGTTATTTAGAGTTAGAATTACATACTATAATTTCAAGATAAACTTAAATGAAAATGTAATGCATGTGATATCTTTTATAAAGAAAATTTTAATAAATAAAATGTAACTTTTTTACTATATTTATAGGTTTTATACATAATTGTCATATGCTTTAATTTGAGGGCGTTAGACCTTTTTGTAATATGAACTATGATTAATGAAAGTATATCATTTTCTTTATGTTTATTAATCTTACGAATGGATTTCCGTATCATATTTTTGGGGGTGTTATATATATACCCCGTTATCTCTGTTGCCCTAAACACTCTCGCTTCTCACACTCTTCTCTCTTCTCCTCTCCTTCTCTAGCGACCGAGAAGAACAGTCGTTCGTCTCTTGATCGCAGCAGATCGGTGCTTGTAGAACAGTCGTCTACCTCTCCAAGATCAGTCGTCCCCTGTTTTCCGTTCATCTGCACCGAAAAGGTAACATTTCATGACTGTGATATATACAAATACATATATATATATATAAGATTTCTCTCCCTGATTACTGTGAAATGTCCCTCTTCTTCACTCTGTGATTAGGGTTGAAAATGCCTCTCTCTCTTCTTCACTCTCTGATTAGGGTTGAAAACCCCCCTTTTACTGTGATCTGTTATTTATTTATTTAATCCTTAGATGTTTTTCAATTTTAAATGCATAAATTTGGTTCCCTGTGACTGACTGAGCTATTATAACTGTTTTGTTTCTGTATATATTGGGCAAAATCTACTTTACAAAATCAAATTTCAAAGAAAAAAGACCCAAAAATGATAGTGTTTTTTTTTTTTTTTTTTTTTGTCTTTTTCATCCAAAGCCCTAATTGCAGCTGATTATACACATTATTATACCCATAATTAATATATATTTGGTAATCAATATATTTTATTTAAAAAATTATACATTGTTAGTATTTGACTTGAGTTTAAGTTTAATTGAGCTAATTTTGATTTAAGTTTGAAACTTGGTGAAAATTTAACAACAAAAGAACAACCAGCCTTGTTAGACCTGTGCATAACCATTTCCTGTGCATAACAAAGAAAGAACAATGAAAGTTCACCTGTGCATAACCATTTCCTTTGTCATATTCTTTGACCAATGAAATTAGATGTTATTTATAACATTCTCAGGTATGATCCATTGGATTGTGTTTTGTTAAGAAATTATATGTGACCAGGTTGGTTATTGATCATTGTTAGAAGGTCCATGGGATTATTGAATTATGCTTGGACACTCTAGTATATTTGTTTCTGGTAAGGTCAATTAAATTATAATGTTTCAGTTTTGGTCTGCATAATGATCAAATATTGAATGCTTTTTTATTTTATTTTTCCTGGAAGATCTTGCAGAAAGCCCACAATACTAGTTATGTTGTGCTGGATGGTTAAATTCTTTTGGCAATTGTATTATTGTAGGTTATATTTTTGTTTTTGTTATTTGGTTAAAGATTTTCTTTATTTAATTTAGGTTGCAGCTCTAAAATAAATACATTTTAAGGTGGGTGTAATTGAAGTGGTTCTCTTGTTTTGCCCCCCAAAACAAAATGGTTCTCTTCAGTTGTGCAAATTCTGTAGAATGATGATACAGAGAATGGTAAATTTTACTACTCGTCGATTTCAAAATTAAAAGATTAAAAAAATTACAGCAAAGTGGAGAATAGCAGCAGCTTAGGAAGATTCAATTGTCCATGAAATGAAAACTATCATCAAAAGTTAAAAAATAAAAATAAAATTGAGGAAACTGGGGGATGGAGAATAATTCACAACTCAAATAACTCATAAGGTAAACTTGGTATTCAAAACATTCACCAAAGGCCTTTAATTCAAGTAAGATAAAGATTCAGAACTTCAACGAATTGATGTATATGAAAAGAAAACATTCAGTGGTTATGACCAAGGTCTTTAACAAGACCAGTAAAGACTTGATGTGATTGTTGCTTTAGTTTCACTGCAGAAACTTTCTTACATCACAAACAAGGTACATTTAAGTCTTAGCTTGCATCCTTAAATAGTCTAATACAAGTCTTGTTGGTAAACAATAGAATTGCTTCAAGTGATATCACTTGGCTAGGCAAGTAGTAAAAGTTTAAAGACATGTTTGAGGATTTTCGGAGACTACTTTGTAATTTATTTCTGTGGAGTTTTACAGAGAACCTAGCTTAGAGGATGTAGTGCACCCTTACTTACAGTAAGGCATTTAGGTCTCTTGATAGAGAGGAATTTGGATATATGGCATCTAGATTGTAGTGCCAATTTGCAAGTTCTTTTTTTTATTATTCACTTTGGCTATGTTTTCATATAAGAATTTTGCTAGTAAAGAGTTTATAATTATGTGAGTTGACTTGGGTTGTGATATTCATTCATTAAGGTTAAGTAAAAAGTAATAAAAAACTGGGTTGTGATATTCATTCATTGAGGTTAGGTAAAAAGTATAATAAAAACTTCATCAGCTATAGAACTCTCATCATGCTCTATATACCATACCTAGTGACTGATGAGTCATCTAAAGATTATTTGGATTCTATACCATGGAAACCTGGTTACTTTGCTGATCACACTGCTAGCTTGCTGGATAACAACATTGATTGATATAATACCTTGGTACCTGTTAATGGTGCGGCATGACAATTTTATGTTACCGACACTGGCTAATGTCCTTTGTGGAAATGCACCTTTAGTTCCATACCTGTTTTTATTTGACGAGGACTCTGATGGAATTGAGTGATCATTTTGTCTTGCAAATGTAGATTAATACTTGCTTTTGTTTCATTTGTTTTGTAATCTTCATTTGGTACTCTTTTGGACGAATGTGTAGTAAGTTTTGTTTTGTAAAAAGATGAGGTGTACCAATGGAGAGAGAAAAAGAAGTCTTTAATATTTTGGGGGGTTCATTTTGTTTTGAGTTTCATTACCTCATAAGGAGATTTGTATGTTGAGAGGTGAAACGTTTTGGGAAGATGACTGTGGCCCTATTTCGAGCAGATTATTGGACAGAATTAAGAATATACTGTGTAATGTTTGTTGGGTTGTGTTTGTCTTTTGTTTTTTATTTTTTACAGCACTACTTTGTTTGGCAAGTTGTTCTTCAAAATAGTTTTTAATTTTTTTGAAAAATAACTCAGTGCTTATGGAATACTTAAGAAGTTATCTTTTAAAAATTATTTTCTTCTTTTTAGTATTTTTATTTAGAAAATATGAAAAATAAAGAAATAAAGAAAATAGAACCACAGCAGATAAACGTTTCAAGCACATGTATTTAAGTTGTATTTTAATTATGAATTTGAATAAAAGTTTAAAAAAGAGCACCCAAAAAAAAAAAAAAAATGTGAACGAATTATATATATTTAGTTATTATTTTTAAAATTTTTTATCCAATGTTGGCTTGGTGGTGAAAGCTTGAGGTGTGCTTCTCTATTATTTTAGGTTTAAAATTTTATCAATATAAATAATTTTTTAAAATTGATCCATACACGGGCCTTATTAATAATCGGTGAGACACATACTCATTCATCATATGATAAATTCATGGATTATCTACCTAATGAAGAGGAAGGTTCTTCATCTCAACAAGGACGCCATGAAAATTATGTTGCAGGTGATGACAACGAGATGGAAGTGAGGAGACATAATATTTGTATGTCAATTGGCAGACGAAATTAGGAGTTTTTTAAATATCTAGAAAGTTTTATTTTTATTGCCTTAATAGTAATTTATTATATTTTTATTGCAATAACATTTTCTTGTTCCCATGTGAACTCAATATTAAAAAAAAAAAAAAAAAAATTTGAGGTAATGGAAAAAATTACCAAATTAGGTACTAACTATATCAACTTCCATTAATAAAATAACTTTTTCAAAATTTAAAGGGAAGAAAATGATAAAATTATAATTTTTATGTTTATAAGAGCAAAAATGACAATTATACAAAAAAAATTATTTTACAACTTATTCACCAAATACTATTCTCCGCTTAAATCCATAATCCCACAACCGCACCTAATAGGTTACCGCTTTATGTTCACAAATGAAGTTATAATATGTTAAACTATAATCTATAATTACTTTCTCACAATTTTATCAAATGGGGCCAATGTCATGGGTGGAGACAATGATATCAAGAACTTGAAAAGCAACTAAACGGCGACCTTAATTCTTACAAATATGAAGTACATAGAACTAGACAACCGAATTACTAATGATTTGAGCATGACAAAGAAAAAAGTTCTTGATAATTTTGGAGCCGATTAAGTGGCGAAAACACAATACAAAATTAAGAAAATAGTGACAATAGAGATGCGATAATGAATCATGAGCACATGTGGAAATAGATGAATTGATCCTTTCAAAATTGCCACCGGTGAGGCTTCATTTCACAAGATGATTGGGATTAATTTAGTTCACTAAAAGATAAAATAAACTAAAAAATTAATAAGATAAAATGTCACATCTAAATTATAATCATTTTACTTTTTCTCTTACAAATTTTTTTTTTTATTTAAAAAAGGTAATAAATTCATCCCAAAACGGAATTTTATGGCTAGACTAAAATAATTAAAAAGTCAAAAGTCAAACTAAAAACATTCTTTTCAAACGAAGGCTCAACACATCCTGTTTGGCAGCCAACTTTTTATTTTAAAAAATTAAAATATCACATCATACGCATCATTCAATCATTTTTTTTTTCCTCTCAACTATTCATTTAACTAAAAAATTCATTCCAAAGACACCAACCCTTTCTACCTCATAAAAAAGCCAACGAATTAAAAAAAATTACTAAAAAGAGTCAAGTTATCAAAGGAGTAGTGAAAGGAAACAATCAAAGAAGGTTTTTTTTTGAGAACATGTGAAACATTATATTAATAAAAACAATAACAATACATAAACAAGATCTCAAAGAGTCATCCTAACCAAACAACAAAACAAAAAACAAACATACACACACACACAAAAAAAAAAAAAAAAAAAAAGAAGACAAATCCGCCAATTAAAAAAAAAGCTATAACCAAAGAAGGTTATAAATATTAAATCCAAGAAAATCCTATGGTACACACTCCTCGAACGGTGTGTACCACCATATGCAATCGATCATAAATTGACATAATTTTATCACAAAATTTTGAATCAAGAGTGAAGGTTATTTTATTTTATTTTATTTTATTTTTGTTGTTTTATAAAATATAAAATCGTGAGGCTAAGGAGTTGGTGGTAAGATCGCGAGTACCAGAAGTAGGAGAGTGTATATTTACTCTTCGAATCTCTCTCATTATGCTTTTATTTCCTTGTACCAGAATTTCATGTTTTTAATGAAATTTTTTCTTTGCCGATCAAAATTTAAAGGACTAAAAAAAAAAAAAAAATCACAAAATATATAATCTCATCACAAATTAGCATAATAAAAAATATCATAATTAAGCCACAAATTTTTGTTACATGAAACACAATTTTAAACATTTTCTAATGATAATTTGTGACGAAATAAATTACGTCAATTGTGGCAGGGTACGTATGGTGCATACCCTTGAAGGGTGTGTACCATCGGTTTCCAATAAATACATCCCTAATTAGTCCTCACACAAAAACCATAAAAAGCAAGTGGGCAAATTTTACCCAATGTCCCCTTGATTTCAATTTGATCCTTATTATTTCAAATGCAATACATTTGTCCTTTAATTTTTGATCTTGTGTCAAATTGGTTCAATTTTTAACAATTGATCCATTTTTTAATAGAAAATTGTTACTCACATCCAAGCCAACTGAACAAACACATTCAGCAAGAGAAAGCAGCTGCCAACACAGTCGAAACTTTTTCAGAAAAAGAAATGAGGGAATACAAGTGAATGGTTCATCTGCAATAGTAAAAACATTTCTTAAACTTACTAAAATAATTTTTTTAAGTCGTTCAAGAGCATCTGATTGAGGTAAGAAAGGGAATTCCCCAACAATTCCTCATCAGAAAGCTGTGCCACCCTATTGCAACTAGGACAAACCATGTTGATATAAGGAACTTCCTTCTATTGCATTGCATATCACAAAAATAAATGAGCTTCTCTTTCAACCTCTAAAATCAACAGTTAAAACAAGTCTCAAAAACAGAATATGTGTATATAAAGAGTAAACAAAGAGAGAAACAGAACAAAAGTCACAAGGCTCGTCTTCTGCCAGCTGATTACTAGGGGTGGTTTAGGATGATCTAAATAAGTACACTTTTTGACTTTTTATGAAATATAGATTGTGTATGGGTTGGGTTTGAAGTGAAGTAGTAGAGAGGTGATGTGATTTAAATAAGATGATGTGACTTAAATAGGATAGTGATTTTTTGAATTTTTAACTTTTTTAGATTATGACAAATAAGGCCTAAATCAAAAGATACACGAAAGATATTACTGTCATATTAATTCACTATTTTCTTATTCTTATTATAATTAATGTGGTAGGAAATAATACTTCAATATGTAGCATTGTTATTCATTTCCAAATTCAAGACCTGAAAAATCTGAACTTGTCCCTCCAAAGATATATTTAACCTTTGCACAATTGTTTAGAACACTTTACAACATAGTATTCACGAAATGGAAAAATTTCAGGGGATTCTTATAACTTGAAAATTCATTCTTCACTAATCATATCTTGTGGAAAGGCAGGGAAGGGTAAAGAGTGAAATTGAATGTTAAATTAACTGTTGGCAGTGAAGAACCGGAAAAAAGCAGAAAAAAAACCAACCCATGAGTTCAACAAAATACACCCTTGTCTTTGGTCAATTAACATCCAGATTGTACATAAGCCAAAATAACTGAAGTAAAAGTGTAAAGATGTCTATTTGTTGCATTTTTCTACAATAGCTTTTGGGTAAATTATACAGACTTCCTTTGACAATTGAAATAAATACAGTTAAGCCTCTAGTTTGACATACTTACACCCTACTTTCTTATTGTTTAAAATCGCATGAGACATAAAAATGGATGATGTCATCAAAATTTTAAATGGAAATAGCAATTGGCCTACATTACAAAATTACTCCAATTGAATCAATTTAGTAACACGTCCATGTAACATAACTGTATATACAATGTAAAAGTAGTTCAAAATGGACAAAGATTGAACCTAATGTTTTCACTTTGTTTCCAGCAACTGTTTTATCCTCACGGCCACACCCTGGACTCCACCTAGTGATCATGCACTCTTCGACACTATTAACTCTCCAAACACAACGGAGAAATGACACCAACACCATTTTTATCAATTATGAAGAACTAATAATGTCTTTGCAACACAGCGCATTCAAGCTAGATGGTGATGGTAAGCAATGAAGCACACACCATACTAACATCCTGACCTTACTACACAATATCCTAGAATAAGCCTTGAACAAACCAGGGAATGCTTCTCTCTTGGATTTCATGTACTTGCATAGTTCCTCATAATTTTTGGTTACTGGGGGCACTAGAGGAAATCAAGTGCTAATTTGTTACAATGTTTATAAACAAAGAATCAGAGGGCTCTGTGAAGGGGTGAAGGAGGTGCAGAAGAGAGAGGGCGAAGGGTGGGCGTTGGGAGTGTTGAGGATGCTGCTTTGGTGGCCAGTTGGTGTGTGGGGATGGGGTGAGGCTATGAGGAGGTTGTGGTTGGTGCCTAGCCAGAAACTATGGAGAAAGGTGGGGGTAGACAGAGGGAGTGGGCAGGGGTTGGAAATGGTAGAGGTGAAGAAGAAAACAAAGGGGTTTAGAGATGGTGGAGATGCCTTCATCAAAATAAGGCTCCAGATCCTAATGGATTTGATGGTCAGTGTTTTCCAACTACTTCGAGTATAGTAGGTAATGATGTTATTCATGTTGTTAACTAGATTTTGAGAATGGTATTTTGATTAAGTTAACAATCATTGCTCTGTTTCCAAAATACCCTAATTTTAATTCCAAAGGTCCATATTCTGTCCAGTTTTCTGCAATTCTTCTTAGCAACCACGCAAATGGTGATAAAGAAACTCCAAACTAAGGATTAAAGAAGATATTTGGCAAATATCATGCTCACATAACTAATTTTCAAATATACAAACCAAGATACTCTTAGACAATACAACTAAAATTAACTCCAGAAAGAGATAATGGCATAGGCTGAACATTTCAGTATTCAAGGCATTCTCAAAAGACATACATACTAGGATTGAAATAGAAGTTGCTTAGAGCTATCAATATAATGCATTTAACAAGCATAAACCTAAGCAATAATGAATACTCTAATAAGGTGCAAAAGGTACATCTTGCCTGCACTCGTTCTTCTTTGATTTTTATATCAGATCCTGGGTTCTATCAGTCCGCTTCACTCTCTTCAAGACAGAACCGATCGCTTATAACCTCATCACAAAAATCTGCCCCTTTATCAAGCAAGACTAGGCTCTCCATGTAAGTATCGACATCAAATGAATACCAACAATCGCTATCTATAGTACCTTGGACACCAAGATATATAATTCGTTTGCTCTCAGGGTCATAAGAAACCAAATATCCCTCCCTCGTCCCCAGAAGAACTTCACCATTCTTTCTCATCCCAATTGGCTTCCTAAAAAATCCTCCAGAAAGATCAATTCTAATTTGCCTAACCCAAGAATCTGCCACACCATACTGTTTCATCATCCATATCGAACAATGGGGGGGTTCACCGTAAGATTTACAATGCTGGATCAGACAAAGGGTTTCACCAAACACAACAAGGCTCATCTTTTGCATTAATTTGTCCTCACCAGCTATACCCTCCGGAAATGAAATCTCCCCAAACACCTCATTGTTCATGTCGAATGACACAATCAAATTTCGAAAAATCCCACCATGACCAAACCTTGGAGTGTGAGCAACCCAATGTGAAACCCCATTGATATAAGCCTGTCGCGATCGCTCTACAACAATATACGGAAGAGCTTTATCACTAATGTTTCTCCAAATTCCAGTTTTTAGAGTGTAAAGCTCGACCTCAGGTGGAACTCTGTTACAATCCAATCCAATATGCACAATTCTAACAACTTTAAAGTCATTAGATACTGAATCAAAGCCAAACCCTAAAGAATGCATAAAAGAGCCGTGTGACCTAAACCTAACATTAGGGTATGGAATCGACACAGACTTCCTAATCAATGGATTCCACAGAAACATTTCATGGTTATAACAGGCCTGATCATCAGAAATGCAAATCAACCCATTACAGCTACCAACAATCCCAAAAGGAGGGTCTATGCAAGTGAATGGAAATTTGAGCTTTGCGTACTCATTGAATGTGTTGGTAATAGGATCGTCGAGGCGTAGCGAGTAGTATTCTTGTTCGATGGGATCTTCAGTGCAGTAGCGAAGTAGGAGGTGAGTGTTGTTAGGGTTTGAAATGGTTCGATTGAGGTGGTGAGAGATGAAACTAGGGCTTGTAATGAGAGAGTACCATGACTTGCTAACCAGTGTGGATCGAACGAGAGTCTCTGCGGGTAGCCTCGTGAGGATATCGATCAACAATTCTCGAGGTATGTAGTCCGACATTGCTTCTTCTTTTGTGTAGTTTGGCAGAGGTAAATGACGCAAATCTCTGTTTAGCGTTAGAAAAACGAAAAATTATTGGCCGGTTCCGGGGATCACGTAGCCATGTTTCAGGCGAATTAGAAGCCTTTATTCCTCTAATATTTTTTAATTATTAAACACAAAATTATAGTCTCATATTTTTTTCATTGTTATTGTTTGTTATTCTTAGATTTTTTTTCTTTGACGATATTCTTGATATTCAATGAAAATTCTAGACATTCCGACGATTTTCGGTGACATTCAGAACATTCCAGCAATACTCCAACAAATTTCCAGTAATATTCCGACGACTTTCTAGTGATATTGTACATTCTCGACGAAGTTTTAATGATCGTTCGATGTAAATCCATGGTGGAATATAGTAGCGCCTTTAATTTTTTTTTTTTTTAAATAAATTTTTTTGGTAACAATTAAAAATATATAAGACTAATTAGTGCAAGTGTTTTGTTTTGAAATTAGATGAATTTTAAATTTTGTGCATGAGACTTATCAGTAAGTTCCTCTTATATAAATGTGATGTTTGGGTCAAGCGGGCTTGAGTAAATACAAAGTCTCTTAATAGATAGTGCGAACTTGGCCTAGTCTGGTCAATGTCTACCTCTCGTTATTAGATAGAAATTAACTTAAATACACCACAAGAAAAAAAAATTAAAAACCGAGTATTTAAAAGTTAGGAATAAATAATTTTGATTTCTACTTTTTTTATTATTAACTTTATACTTATAATAAACTATAACAAACATACTCAACATATTCGTTAAAATACTGAACATAAACTTAAATTTAAAGTAAAAATGATCCAATTAAAAGAAGTGAACCATCTAGAATTGAACATAAACCTCTCAGTTACTTTCAAGATAGTGAAAAAATATTTTGTTCTTTAATTTCAATTCAATTTTGGGAAGTGTGTTATCGCTCACGCACAATTTTCTATTTATTTATTTTGTTATTGTATATATATAATGTCTTATTTCAAGTCATATTAGTTTTTCTTTTAAGTCGATTCCTAATTGTTTGGAATAGTATTTGGAAACTTATAATGTTATTTAAAATCAAAATTTTTGCTACTCCAACATGATCACTTGCTCACTAATAGTCTATTAGACAGATAGTTCACGAGGGCCTTTTATGTGCCAGGGCCAGAGGGATACTTCAACTCATTGTAGAAACTGATTACATTATGGTTTTTAATGCTTTTCATAGCAAGTAAGTTCATCATTGCAAGTCGAAGCAGCTTCTTCTGGACAGCCTAGTTCTAGCACAAGGGTTCAAAGCCTCATAGCTTCATTTTGTATACTAAGATGCTAATTTTATTGCATATACCTTAGCCAAATATACAGTTCAACACACATCCCTAGCTATAGAAATAAATATAACTCCTCTGTTTTTGAAGTCTTTTTTTATTGTTGGATATATTGGTGCTTCTCGGTTCAAATATGTATCTAAACCTAAACTTTGTACTAAGTAAATACAAATATCCTTTGTATGAAGTAAATGGTTCATCTACAATAGTAAAAACATGTTTTAAACTTATTAAAATCATTTTTAAGTCATTCAAGAGCATCTGATTGAAGTAACAAAGAGAATTCCCAACAATTCCTCATTACAACTAGGACAAACTACGTTGATATAAGGACTTCACAGATATCACAAACACTTTGGCCTTTCATGTTTCAAGTTTTTTCACTTTACTTCTAAGGCCAACTTCGTTTCAAAATTAGATAGAAAATGTTACAATAATCGGCTACATAACATAAAAAATATATTATTATATTAGAATTTAAGTTTATGTTAGAAGTATAAGTCATGTATAATAAAATATGTTTATGTCATGTAACCAATAATGTGTCATTTTCGCTTAATTTTTAAAAAAATTAGCTTTAGTAATAAAGTGGGAAAAACTTGAAACATGAAGGCCAAAGTAGAAAAAATAAAAATAAAAAAAATCGAAAGGCCAAAGTGGGAAAGTAGCTAAATAGAAAGGGGGCTATGTAATTTACCCTTCAAAAAAAAGGAGGAAAAAAAGAAAAAAAAGAGCAAATAATTCTATAATCAATTGATCAATAAGACTACTAAATCAAAGGAAAGACATTAGATATTACCATTAATTATTTTTATACTTCAATATATAGTATTATTCTTTATCCAAATTCAAGAGTTGAAAATTTAAACACCGCCAAGAATCAAGATATATGTCCCTCCAAAGATAATATTTCACCTTTGTACAATTGTTTACAACAATTTACTACGAGTATTGCCAAAAGAAAAAATTCAGTGAATTCTTATAATCGGAAAAAATTCGCTGTCCACTAATCAAATCTTGTGAAAATTTTCTATAAATAATTGTGACTAAACAAATCAAACATCATTGGAAAGTAAATAATAGAATTGCGGATTTAAGAATGAAATGTAGCATATACCAAGAAAGTAGCAACAATTGAAAATGAATAAACACGTTGTTCACCTTCATAGTCAAGTAAAGCAAGGCTCTCCGTAAAAGAATATTTTATAAGGCCATCATGGCAATTTAAGGTCCCCATGAAATTGGGTTTTAGGGTCATAGGAAACCAAATTGCGCTCGCTTTCAATAGGAATTTCACCATTCTTCATGGATCCAGAAGGAAATCCAATTGTGTTCCTTAAACTATACTGTTTAGCCCAAGAGTTCACAACACCATATTCCTTCATAACCCACATGTCCCATTTTGTTGTAGCTGGATCCTGGACAACCAAGGCAATTGAGTGTTGAACGCCAAAATGGCAAGACAATGTCCATCAAAAGAAGGCACAATAATTTCCCCAAATATCTCATCCGCCAATTGAACGACATAATCACCAATTGCCCATCTCCCGCCTCTACATGCCATCCAATGGAGAACCCCATTAACAAAGGGACTCGGCCCTATTTGGGAATAATAATGCAGTATCCTATCCGGAAACATGTCGCCAGTCCTCTTTCTCCAAGAATTTATGCTCATGGTATAAACCTTAACACTTGGGAAAAAACCAGAAACAAAAACATAATTTTCTAAGCATTTGGGAAAAAACTCTCTCTTGAACTCCAACATTGTTTCAAGAACAACAAAATGAATAAGAAAGATATTTTTAGTATCAGATTGGATGATGAGTTGGGGGGTCTTATTATCATCATTGATTGAATACTCTGATTTGTGAGTGACATGAAGATGCTTGGTGATGAAGAAAGGTTCGGCTATTAAAGATTGCCATGATTTGCAAACACACTTGCATTGGCCGAGTGTTTTGAGTGGTAGTCTCCCCAGGATTTCAAGTCTGACATAATTTCGAGGTGAAAGATTGAAAAATAAAACCCCCTAGATTGTAGGGAACTAGACGGTTTGAATTTTTTAGGAGTTTGTTTGTATGTGAACAGCTTCCAAACATCAAAGTTGTGGTAATTTATAAATAAACATGATACCCTGGAAATAGTCTAATGTTTGGCTTATTAAAATTGTCTTTCTTATCCATTCCCAAATAGATAAATACTATTTTTTGAGTTCACCTTAGACTCAAACTGCTAAAGAGTCCAAACTATCACGCCTACCTACCACCATTATATTTTTTTGGATTGCACCTTTCTCATATTCACATTACAATATGTAAAAACTTGAAAGGTCCATAAGGCTTATCACAGATCTCATTTCAATGATCTGAATCGTTTGTTTTGTAAGGCTCTCAATTATATCATTCATGAAAAAAAATTAAGTTGATTCAATAATCGTAACTTTTTTATTTTATCGTGTTTGTATTTGAAAAAAGAAAATGAATGATTTATTTGCAAAAATATATTTGTCAATCATATTTTTTAAGACAAATACGATAAAATAAAAATGTTACGATTATTAGATTAAACTAATTTTTTATGGACGATATACATTGAGGGCCTTACAAATGAACGGTTCAGATCATTAAAACGAAACTCATAGTAGGTCCCATAAGCCCTTCAAATTCTCTTATGTTGAGGGTCCCATAAGTCCTTCAAATTCTTTCATGTTGAAATGTGATATGAATATAAGAGAAGCCCAACTTTTAAAAAGAAAAAAAAAAAAAAAAACAAAACAAAATACCTTCCTATACCATCATTCACAAAGTACTACGTTTTTCCCATTTTACCTTCCAAGAAACATTTAGAAGAGAAGTTAGTAAATTTTTTTAAATTTCTAACAATTTTCTTTTACCATTATACCTTCCATCTTTACTTCTACCCATCCTTAGCCGACACACCCCTATTGGCCACCACCTCAAGCTAAAATTCCCATATCATATCACGCAATTTTTTTTCAATTATCGCCCATTCATTCTCACCCCCAATCACTAGTCAAGACCTTTCACCCCTAATCAATTGAAGGTGAAGAGGAAAATAAAAGGAAAGAAAAGGAAGGATGGCAATGGTAGGTGGCTATATCGAAAGGAAGTGAGGGTTATAGGCAATGAATGAAAAGAAGAAGCGGATTGTTCTAGTGTGTTTTTAATCAAATAGAAAAGTAATTACAAATTGTACGAGTATAGAATAATCTTCGTGATAATCTTGTTGATCAAGTTTGCACTTTCTAAACGCCATCGCTTTTACTACCCGAAAACAAAACGTGAGCTAGCCGCAAGTGTGTGCCAAAACCCTCCGATGCCTAAGTCAAGTGGACAATAGACAATAAGCTCTGTATTTGAGAATAAGAATTGCAATACACCCCATAGGTTCTCTCATGAGCTTTTATAAATTCCACGTGGCGCCCCGGCAGACTCTAACTCTCCTTAGCGTAGTCCTCCCAAGAGTCTCATACCTAAGGATAATGCTTATTAGAACACCTCCTCACCGCAGCCAAGTAAGATGGCACAAGTCTTGCCCGACTTTCTACCAACCTGACTACCTCTACATTGTCTACTAATGGCTTAGCTATGTAACACACAACCATAAAAGCTAACATTGCATGGCTCTCCTCCTCGCGGCTTTCCTCTCTGCTTGACTACCTTGCTTGGTAGTGCGGCCATAACGCTGACCACCACTAGGAAGTAGCTGTGTCCCATAGCTAGGTGTGGCTAGGTCCCATAGCTAGGCCTCGTAGCTAGGTCTCATAGCTCGGTCCCGAGCTAGGTCCCATAGCTAGGCCTCAGAATTCAGGTCTCATAGCTAGGTCTCGTGGCTAAATTCCATAGCTTAGTCCCATAGTTCGATCCTCGTAGCTAGGACTTGTAGCTCGGCCTCGTGGCTAGGTTTCATAGCTAGGTCCCGTGAGCTAGGCCTCGTAGCTAGGTCCAAAAATATGGGCATTTACGCCTCGGTCAAACATCTTGACCGCCACTCTAACCTAGCTCGCCCAATTTAGATACACAAATTATCCTCTTAATTGCCCCTTAATTCTATCTCAGAGTATGATTAGGATTACTCGCCTAGCCGAGCTACTTTGCTCCATCCAACCGAGCTACTTTTTACTTAATCATAGATTTTTATAGTTAGACAATCTTACCAATCTTACTTTGCCGAGCTAACCAGCTCAGCAAATATTTTTGAAAGTTGGTCCACTCTGCCAGCCTACTTTTCCGAGCTAACCAGCTAAGGAAAGATTTCAAAAAGTTGGTCACACCTGCCAACCTTCTTTGGCCGTGATAACCATCTCAGTCAAGGAGTACAAAAAGTTGGTCACACCTACCAACCTTCTTCGGCCGAGATAACCATCTCGGTCAAAGAGTGTAGAACGTTGGTCACACCTGCCAACCTTCTTTGGCTGAGATAGCCATCTTGGTCCAAGAGTTCAAAAAAATGTTGGTCAAACTTGTCAACCTCGTATTGGCCGAGATAACTGTCATCTCAGTCAAATAGTGCAAAAAGTTGTTCATCAAACCTGCCAACCTTCTTTAGCCGAGATAACCATCTTGGCTAAAAATCCAAAACATGTGTTGGTCAAACTTGCCAACCTTCATTGCGTTGGGCAAAGAGTGCAGAAAACGTTTATGGTCAAACCTACCCACCTTCTTTAGCCTAGATACTCATCTCAGCTAAAGAGTGCAAAAATGTGTTGGTCAAACCTGCCAACCTTCATTGCCCCAGTTGGACAAAGAGTGCAAAAAAATTTGTTGGTCAAACCTATCAACCTTCTTGAGCCTAGATACTAATCTCGGCTAAAGAGTGCAAAAAATTTTGTTGGTCAAACCGGCCAACCTTCTTGAGCCTAGATACTCATCTCAGCTAAAGAGTGCAAAAAAATTTGTTAGTCAAACCTGCCAACCTTCTTTAGCCTAGATACTCATCTTGGCTAAAGAGTGCAAAAATGTGTTGGTCAAACCTGCCAACCTTTATTGCCCCCTAGTTAGGCAAAGAGTGCAAAAATTTTGTTGGTCAAACCTGCCAACCTTCTTTAGTCCAGATACTCATCTCAGCTAAAGAGTGCAAAAAAATTTGTTAGTCAAACATGCAACCTTCTTTAGTCCAAATACTCATCTTGGCTAAAGAGTGTAAAAAATTTTGTTAGTCAAACATGCCAACCTTCTTTAGCCTAGATACTTATCTCGGCTGAACAGTGCAAAAATGTGTTGGTCAGACCTGCCAACCTTCATTGCCCCCAGTTGGGCAAAGGTCTGTTTAGAAAGAGTTGGTCAAACCTGCCAACCCCCTTTGCCCCCTGTTGGGCAAAGATTTGTGCGTGGTCGGTCCTTCTTGTCGATCGTGTTAACTTTTGCCGAAGGCTTTTTGTTCGGCATCGCTATTGTGCCGACCGCCTTGGCATGCGCCCATCTTCCCCTACCGGATGTGTTAGTGCACTCTTACCATCAGGGCCTCCATAGTAAGGGGTAGCGTTATTGTCATTAAATCTCTCAACTTATGACCCATTGGCAGACCTTGCTTGTACTGTGCAATAGCTAGGTTGGTAGGACAGTCGTCTATCTAGTTGAAGGTCTCCCAATATCTGTTATTATAAGATTTCAACGTTTCTCTTCTTGCCCATGTCAATGGTAAGCAACTGATCTACTTCGACTGGCGTCTTGATGTTTTTCTTAAACCTGGTGACAAACGTCTCCGCAAGTTGTGCCCATGAAGCGATGCTACCTTCTGACAACTTTTCAAACCAAGTTAAGCTTCTGTGTCGCCTAAGCTTGACGAAACAATATGCACATCGAGTTTCGCTCACCGATGTATGGCCATAACTTGGTGAAAGTGGCTCAAGTGCATGTAAGGGTTTGACTTCCCCCCATTGATTGTGAACTTAGACTGGTTGAAGCCCAAGGGCATTGGTGCATTCTCTATTGTTGGAACGAACGGCGAGCTTTGCAACCTTGCCAATGCCTTATCGACTAGTTCGTAAGCAAGGCGCAATACTAGCATTCTAACCTCAACGCTTCCGTGCGGTCTAGGTGCCAGCTGTTGTATAGCCGAGATCTTTTGAGGGTCATGGGCTTGGACATCTTTCCTCCTTCGCACCCTTTCTTCCGTATCGCTCATAGATCCACCGATTCGGCAGCCGGGTACCGAGAGATGGTATGGTGTGTATGTGAGGGTCGATGACTTATTCCTCTATGTGAGACCTCTTAGTCCTCATTCTCTCGCACTGGAGCAACGAACTCGAAGTTCTTAATCAAGTGTCGTCGCCCGAGGCTTCTATTTTAGAATACGAAGGTGTGGTCAGTTGCTAGATCTCCTGAGTAGCGAGAATGCGTTCTTCCTTCACCGAGTTCCACCCTTGCCATGCTTTTGCCCTTTATCTGGCATTTCATGGCCTCCATGTCTGATGTCATTTGCCTTATCAATTCATCTTGCTCTCTTACGTGATCCTCTAGAACCTGAACGGCCATCCTTTCTATCTAGCCTTTGAGAGGGACGAGGATTAAACCACCTTTTTCTCGTGTACCGCTCTGAGGGTTCCGTCGCTAAGGGTCTAAATCATGAACGAACAAAAGGCAACCTCACGCCTCTTGTCCCTTCTAGAGTTTGTCCATCAACAAAGCAGATCGAGGCAAGTCTTCATTATGCGCCATTGAAATCGCTTGAAGAAAACTCAATCAAAAGGTTTGTTCTTTGTGATCTTTCCCAGACGACGCCAATTGTACGAACACGTATCAATCTTCATATAATCCTCGTTGATCAAGTTTGCACTCCTCCAAACGCTGTCGCCATCGCTTGAAAATACAAATGTGAGCTAGCCACGGTGTGTGCCTGAAACCCCTCCAATGCCTAAGTCAGCAAGTAGATAATAGACAATAAGCTCTGTGTATTTGAGAATAAGAATTGCAATACCTGTCCATAGGTTCTCTTATGAGCTTTTATAGATTCCACATAGCACAGTCCTAGCAGGACTCTAACTCTCCTTAGTAGAGTCCTTCCAAGAGTCTCCCAAGAGTCTTATCCTTAAAACACTCTCCTCACTGCAAGTCAAGTGAGATGGCACAAGTCTTGCTCAACTTTCTACTGTCCAACCGAACTACCTCTGCTTTGTCTGCCAATGGCTTAGCTATGCAATACGCAGCATCGTCAAAGCTAACATTGCATGGCTCTCCTCTTAGTTCGGCACTCTTCCTAGCTCGACTCTCCTCTCTATTTGACTAACTTGCTTGGTAGCTCGGCCATAGTGTTAACTACCACTAGGAAGTAGCCAGGTCCCGTAGCTAGGTCCCATGGCTAGGTCCAGTAGCTAGGCCTCGTAGCTAGGTCTCATAGCTCGGTCCCATAGCTAGGTCTCGTAGCTAGGTCCCATAGCTAGGACTTGTAACTAGGTCTTATAGCTAGGTCTCATGGCTAAATCCCATAGCTAGGTCATGTGGCTAGGTTCCATAGCTTGGTCTTGTGGCTAAATCCCATAGCTAGGTCTTATGGCTAAATCTCATAGCTCGGTCCCATAGCTAGGACTCGTAGCTCGGTCTCCTGTAGCTAGGTCCCGTAGCTAGTTCCTATAGCTAGGTCCCATAGCTAGGTCAAAAAATATGGGCATTTACTAGGTCTGTCAAGCATCTTTGACTGCCACTCCAACCTAGCTCGGCCTAATTTGGCTACACAAATTACCCTCTCAATACAAATATAATAAATAATACATCATAAACCTTCATATTGGTGCTATATAAACACTAAGGCCTGCTGGGGAATAGATTATTTTAGTAACTTTTAGCTTTTTATGAAAAGATATGTAGAAAAGTAGAGAGTGATGTAACAACTTATAGTGACTTTTCGACTAAAGTCGAAGGTTGCCAAACGAGGCCTAAGTAGTCACAAATTTTATTAATTAAAAGTAAATTAGTTTTTCTTTTAGGGGAAAACACACACACACACACACACATACACTCACACACACACACACACACACTCACACAATCCATTTTCATATCTTATAAATCAATTAGTCCTTCAAAAATTCTAATGAACAATTAATCCCATCTGGGTGTAAATGTCATAATTACCCCAAATTTAACACGTGTGTATAGTGGGCTATGTCTATAGATTATCGAAATACTCATTTTATGAAATTACACATTTAGACAAAGCATACTATGGACTTATTATTGTAATAACCCTCACCACTGATTACCGATTTCCTACCGAATACTAAAAAACTGAGACTGATTATGATAAGTAATGAACCAACTGAAATACTGAACTGACTAACTGAAAATTGGAACTGAATTGACTGAGTATATGTGTTATTTTGCATTCTATCTGTTTGACTATTTGATTGTCTGTTTGTATTTTTATGTTTAAACTGTTAATTGAAGGCCTTATCGGCGGTCGAATTCGAAACCGATTAGTGTTTTGTGATCATCATAATTTATGTGATTTTATGGTATAATTATCTGAAAACTGATTTGGTATGATTAAATTAGATTAAATTAAGCCAAATTAATAGAGTTGGACTTATTTACCATTAGACCATTGCGGGGCCACTATCTAACATCTATAGAGCCTTATTACACTTGGACAAACAATTATTAGCCAAGTTCTTGTGTTCCCACCGAAAATAGAGAGAGAGAGAGTTTTGAGAGAAGATTGTACATCTAGAGAATTGACTTGGAGAACTAGAAGGAATTGGAACATAGGTTGCAAATTAAGCTTCCTCACCTTGTAATTGAAGCTCTAGATAAGGAATTTAACCTCTCATTGTTGTGTTTAAGCTTGTTCATGCCTAGTTCTTGTCTCTCATCGATTGGAGCCTTGAATTGGTCCATATATGTCAAATTGAGCCTAGCTCATGCATGCATGCCTTTAATTTGAAGTTTTGAAGTTGTCCATCATGAAATGGTACATGCATGTTCATAATTTTGCAATGGTCTATGTTTTCTACTTATTTTTGGAACAATTGGCTCACTAGAGCATCAAATTGAAGTTTTGAAGTGATTTGAATTCATGCATGTTTGCATGTTCTTCATGTTCATGGAATTGGGTTTGAAATTAGATTTAATTGACTCACCCTTGGCTTTGATTTCAAATTGAGCTTTGAAACTTATTGTATAGTGAGTTTAGATGTGTTTTCGTAAATTGGGCCCAAGAGGTCGAAGTTTGAGCTAAGGAATGCTTGGTTTGAGCTGAAGGTAACCGAAATTCCAGAATTTGACTTCTTCGCTCGAGCGAAGGATTCCACGCTCGAGCGACCATCGTTTATTCTGAGCTCTGCTCGAGCGAAGGAATGGTGGCTCGAGCGTAAATTGCAAGCTCTCAGAATCTTGGTGCATGTAGACGCGCGCTCGAGCGAGAGAATCTACGCTCGAGCGAGGACTGTGTCTTACGCTCGAGCGGGCATCGGGCAAGCATCGAGCGGAGATTTCCAACATCCAGCACTTTTTGCATTTTTGCAGACCACTCAAGCGATAAAGTCCACGCTCGAGCGACCCTGCTGTTTTGACAAGCTCACTCGAGCGAAGAAACCCACGCTCGAGCAAGACCCCTGTTTTCTGAAAATTTTGTAAAGTGTTCAAAAGTGCATCTTTGCATCCTCTTTCCATCCTAGGCATTCCTAGGGCATGTTTAAGGCACCTTGAAGATGATATAGATGTAGAACCATACCGAGGCAAATTAGGGATTAAGTTATCATCTTTCCCAATTGTGTAGCTTAATGTGTGTTCAATCTGTATACTGTGTAGGGTTGGCTTTCCGAGGAGATGCTCTAGCTACCGTAGCCCGTAACTCGTGAGTAACAACCGTAAAGATATGTTCAATCGGAATATTTTGATCGCTTAATCGAATCGCTTAAATCAAATCGTTAATTGAATGAATGTATGTCCTATATTCTAAACTGTATTGTGGCATCCTTAGCAACTACTGTTTACTATTACTGTTACAGAGATCTCTGTCGGTTCCCTCGTTGAACCACTATCACATCGATTGATGGCCATCATTGACTGTTCGGTCTTTTAAGACCTACTGCCACTGTTATGCTAATGGATGTACCACATATGATCAAGTATCGAATAACCGATATAATGATTAAAATGAACTGCTTATTATCAGAAGGACATTCATTCTAAACCCCTTTACGCTTTATGTTATTCATCGGGCTTTAGCTCATCGCTCATATATATGTAGGTGTGTGCACCGCACCGTAGCTAGGAGCGCCGGTAACTCCAGCTTTGGTTGCCAACCATTATGCTCACCGCGAGGTTCGAGTTCGCTTATGGCTTAGGGGTGTTTCAAATTTCGCCTGCTCTCAGAATCGCTTTTGCTTGTCAGATAGACCGTGATAGCACTATGTCAGATCAAGTAAATAGGGATTAAGTCCCCGTCCCGACCGATCAAAATATTGTGCATACCGTCTGCATCGGCTTTTATGTATATGTATAAAAGGTCTTTTTGCATACAGATCTGTACCATTGGACATTATTTATTTATCAGATACTTCCATGCCCTCAGATCAGACATCAGACATTATTAAGTGCCTTCTAATCTCGACATCGGGTTTAAGCATGCTAAACCCATAGGGCGGGTTTGGGTCGTGACAATTATTGTACACCTAGTTGGTATGGTTGAGAATCCTCTGCTTGAAGTTATTTCCACAAAAAAAAAAAAAAGGATTCAATATCAATACACATAAGATTTGAATATCCATACACAATGATTGATATGGAGTTGGAAACAAAAAATAATGATTCCATATCAAAACTCCACAAGATTTCAATACTCAATGATTGAGATGGAATTGAAACAAAAATGCTTCCATATCAAAACTCACAAGATTTGAATATCCATACACACGTATTGAGTTGAATTGGAAACAAAAGGATTCCATATCAAACCCATAAGATTTGAAAATTCAAATATGACATGTTGTCCATGCCAGATATTTGCTTATTTCATCATAACTTTATTAGCTTTATTTATTCAATGTTGTCAATTGTGGTGTGATGGCATGATAGTTTTTGAATGTACTCTTTTTTTTTTTTTTTTCCATAGAGATGAAATATATAATTTGTTAAATGTGACACGATGATGTAATTAATTTTGAGGGTGAACGCTCATTACGGTAATATAGGATTTTGTAGCTTCTCAAAAAATATGTGAGATTTTATATGTGTGACATATTTTGAATTATAATTGTGTTGTAACAAAGTAGAGTTCTAATAGTTACAATCAGTATAAATGTGGAATATTAGGCTCATCCGTAAGATCACATCACGCATTGAATGGAGTTGCTCAACATGAAATATTATGTTCACGCGTAGATTACGAATTTTATGTTAGATTTAGGGCCTTATACTTTTTTTTATGTGAAATATTATGTTGAAATATTTTATGAATGTGTTTATTGAACTTTATTGTATATTTAGGACATGCATAATGCCCATCCTATAAATGTGTTTATTTGTTGGGTTGTGTGTATATCTTACTATATGTGTGATTTGATTGTCATTTTAGTTAATTAAGATTGATATGAATATTTAATTTGTTGAATTTGACACAAAATTATGGAAATTATTTGAACATGGACGTTGGTTTGTGTATGTATGACTAAATGTAAACATGTATGCTGTATTTTTTGTGAAACATTTCCATCAATTATTTGTGGGTTTGTTGTGTTAGTTCACTTTAGAATTAAATGGATTTACACAATGTTACATTGTTATGTTGTTCGTGCATGGTGATTTATTGTTTTTCAATGTTGTTCACATCAATTCAATGTGGTTAGTGAAGGAATAGTGTGATTTTGTTATATTGGTGTATATGTGGGTGTTTAGATTATGAGTAACATCAGCTTGGTTTTGTTAATTTGAATGTGGGTAACATTTGTTTAATGTGGTTATTGGTGAACATCGCTGAATACGAAGTACCATCAATTTAATGTTGTTGTTTGAGGGATTGATGTGATTATATATTGAATCTCTCAAAAATATACATTGTGTAACTTACTTTTCCAAGACATGAGATACAATGAGAACCACAATAAAACAAAGGATATAACCAGAATCCACATGCCAATGAATATGTTAAATCCACCTTACTAAGACGAATTGACTAATTGGTCTATAAAAAATTCTTGGGACTAAACAGTCAAGATTCCTTAAAATGAGATTTGTTAGATTTTTATTCTAGCAATCCCGCTTGACAAAACTCCTTTCGCTTGTACTTTATTCGCTTCTTTTATTTCAAAGGAAGCTATGAGTTTTTGGACGTAAATCTAACCCGAATTGTGCCTTGCATAGAAGTTTGTATTGCTAATCTTTTTATGATTGCCACTTCAGAACGCCCAAAATAATTCAATATGAACTACCCACATTAATTGACATTCACTAGACAACGACAATAATCTTTCCATCTTTACATGATCAATAATGAGTTTATACAAAAGTTTCACATGCGGATATACATTCAACGATAAAAAGACACATGAATCTATAGGATGTGAAACACTTAGTCTCAAAACGATAAAGTACTCTTAAGAGGTTACATCTTCCAAGGCAATAGTCTTACATAATAAAATGGTCTTTGAACCCATACATGTTTAGCTCCTTAACTTATAAAAATTTACAACAAAAAGTAAGAGAGCTATTTACTCTTTCACAAAATATCCACACCTCAATTCAAGGATTACCACATCTTTACCTACACCAAATCTCATAGGGGTGAGCATAAAGCCCAGTAGAGAATTCTAGCAAAGTATATACAGTTATGCCAAATCTCAATAAAATACAAATGTCAATGCCACGTCATGCTCTTTTGAAGAAATTTCATTTCATGCTCTTCTTGAAGATTTATTTCTCAACAAAAGTGTGCAATCACAATACATTTCAAAAATTCCAATTTTAATCAATAGGGCGTAAATACGACATTGGTAATCCTCGGACCGTGTCCGCAAGCAGACTTATAAGTACTATCAAATTGTCATTTTAATGTATTAACCGAAAGGTTCGACACCTATTCGCTGCTGGTTTCGGTCTTTACCATGGACACTTAGGCCAACTTATCAAATTCAACTACACCCCTATCCGGACTTACCACGATTTACCCCATAACACATTTCCATAGTTCCTCATTACAACATAATCTTTCTCAAAGTAAACATTTTCCAATTCTTTTCAAGACGTAATAACGATAATAAATCAAATGAGAACATGATGCAATATAATATTTCATAACATTTCTCCATCTCTAACATCTCTACAACAACATCAATTTACCACGTTTATCATTTCTTCTCTTTAATATTATTTCATAAATAACCATGTCATCATTTTATCGCAACAACAACTTCTCATCATGCCCAAGTCTCAACAAGCTAGCCCCCTTCAAGGCTATATAAGATGTTTTCAACATTTAACTATAAGATTTAACAATGCATACATTCCATGGTGCACAACCATTTGTCACCTCACAACAACACATGTTCAAATATTTGGTAATAATTATGTTACAATAACATCTCATTCATCTTCATGACACAAAATAATAAAGGATTTCACAAGTATTTTCATGTTTTTCCAAATCCCCAAATTCTAGGGTTTTTCCTCATAAAAATCACTTCTCATTTCTTGGTGAAAACCCTCATCAAAACATCCTTCTTAGATCATCAAGATGGAACCCTCAAAGATTGACCAAAATTTTGAAAGTTTAAAGAAAACCCTCTTTGAAGAAAATCTCTACATTTTTGAAATCACAAAGTTGAAATCATCAAAAGTAAAAAGAAAACTCTTAAATCATCATCAAAATAGCAACACTATATATATAACTCAAGAATCCTACCCCAAAGTCTTTGAGAAGATGGAGAGAAAGAAACCCTAGCTTAGATGGATGATCCTTCAACCCACACTACACCAAGAGGAGCCCTAGTTCTTGATCTTCACGATTTAGATGGAGATGGTGATGATCTTAGCCCAAAGATTGCAAGAATCAAAGAGTTTTAAGGCTTGAGGAAGTTTAGAGAGAAGGGGAGAAAATAAGGTTTAGAGGAGAGAAAATGAGCAAAATGTGTTATACATTCAGACTAAAAGGTATAAAAACAGAGTTTCGATCGCCTAGCTTTGTCAAGACGCAGCCGCTTATCCTCAGACGTGGCGTTTCCACCGCCAGGTAGCCGACTCCACCACTGAAAGGCCCACTTTCCCGGCCAGGCGGCGATTTCGTAATGCAAAGTCCTCGCCTCAACCTCACCAGGCGGCTAATTCTATCGCTCAGGCGGCTCCAACTCCAGACGCGCTCGCCCAAGAGTCAAGTTTCCCACTTCACTCCTGACATTCCTGACTAATTCAAGACACCTCCGAACAAAACAAAGTTCAACACCAAATGAAAAAACACTAGAACTCCAATCTAGAGAACCATCCTGGACATTTCAAATCCAACAAAGGCAAAAGGAGAACGAAGCGAAGAAAGAAATAGAAAAGGAAAAAGAACCCGACCGTCACAACCTCCCCATCATAGGAAATTTCGTCCCTGCAATTTGAATAAACTCACTAAATAAGAGTGTTCAAGCAACTATGATTATTTCAACAACATTATCAAATCGCAACATTTACGTTCAACTAAAACTTAGTATTCTTTCATCATCATTCACCAAAATAAAAATTTCCCATATTAAGCATTCGGAATGAGACATTCATAGCAAAATATCTTTCTTTCACAATCTTAGGTTTAGATTAACAATACATACAACAACATGCGATCAACAATTTATCACTTTTTCCTTCAATACAAGGAAACATTACAATCCAAAATATACAACTAAGCATCTTCAAATAAATCCGGATACTTGGAGCAGACTTCCGCCTCCTTCTCTCAAGTTGTTTCCTCAATCCCATGGTGTCTCCACAACACCTTCACTAATGGTATGGTCTTACCCCGTAACACTTGCTCTCGTGTATCTAAAACTTTAACCAGCTTCGTCAGAGGGAGGCATCCTCATCTACCTCCAAATCAACCCAATCTAACACATGGAAGGGTCGGGTTCGTGACTTCCTAAGCATTGACACACATGAAACACGCTAGAACCCCCGAAAGTTGTGGTGGTAAAGCTAATCGGTATGCCACTTCCTCATTCTTCCAATATTTCGAAAGGCCCAATGAACCTCTGAGACAACTTACCACTCTTCCTAACCTCATTAAACCCCATCTAGGCAAGATCTTAAGAAACACATAATCGCCCAATTCAAAGCGACAAAGGTCACCTCCTTATCGATAACTTTTCTATCGACTTTGAGCCGTGGCTAATCTCTTCCTAATGAGAGCAACTTTCGCTTGTCTTTCTAAGGATCTCTGCACCAACAACTGTGCATCCCCACCTGCCCAACAGATCGGTGACCTGCAAGGTCGGCTATATAAGGCCTCAAACGGTGCCATCTCGACACTAGCCTCGATAACTATTGTTGTAGGCAAATTCAATCAACCAAGTAGTGCCTCCCAAGACCCTTGAAATCTAGGACACAAGTTCTAAGCATGTCCTCCAAAATCAATGAAAGTGCCCGATTGCCCATCGGTTTGAGGGTGATAAGCTGCTAAAAGTCAACTTGGTTCCCAATGCCTCTTGGAGGCTTTGCCACAACCGGGCGGTAAAACGAGGATCCCTATCCGCCACAATGGTTATCGGAACCCCATGAAGTCGAACTATCTCCCTTACGTACGACTCTGCCAAATGCTCAACTGAGTCGCTAGTACGCATTAGAATGAAGTGTGTGGACTTAGTCAGCCAATCAACAATTACCCAAATGGCACCATTGCCCCTCTGTGTTCTAGGAAGCCCAACTACGAAGTCCATGGTAACGTGCTCCCACTTCCACTCGGCTATAGGTTAGGGTTGTAACAAACCCACTAGTCTTTGATGCTCGGCCTTCACTACGACAAGTAAGGCACTTCGACACTAAGGTCGCAATATCCCGCCATATCCTCTCCACCAAAACCGACAATTTAAGGTCTTGATACATTTTGGTGCCTCCTATTGCATCAAGAAGGTGTGAGTGATGGAACTCCCAAGCACCTCCTCCTTACAAGATTCAGCACAAACAGATTTATCTAGGTAACGATACTCGATCCGTGGAATGTTCAAACCCTTCTTCCTTCCCATTGGAGATTCTATCACTTAATTAACTCTACTTTGCGTCCCCTTGTTGTGCTCTCTACAACTCGCTAATCAAGGTGGGTTGAGCACTCAAAGTAAACAATGTTGCACCCCTTTCGACTCACCCAAAAGCAACTCAAACTTGCCGACTTCGGCCAACATAACCCACTCCAATGGCTACACTCGCCAAACCACTCACTTCACGATTTTTTGCTTAAGGCATCGGCCACCGCATTAGCCTTCCTCGGGTGATAGTGTAATCGAAATCATAGTCTTCTAAAAATTCCATCCACCTCCGCTATGTAAGTTCAAGTCCTTCTGGGAAAACAAATACTTTAAGCTCTTATGGTCGGAGAAAACTCCAAACTTCACCATACAAGTAATGCCTCCAAATCTTCAAGGCAAACACTATCATGGTGACTCTAAGTCGGGTAGGGTAATTCTTCTCATGGGTTTTAATTGTCAGGAGCCATAGGTGACAACCTTCCCTCTTGCATCAAAACACACCCAAGCCCATCCCGAGACGATCACAAAGACTGTAACCCAAACCCTTTTGGGATTACCAACACTAGTGCCGTAGTCAATCTAGTTTTAGCTCTTGAAAGATTTTTCAAGTTTCACTCCACACAAACTTAACCCCCTTCTAGTCAACCTAGTCAAAGGCACGCTAGTCTAGAGAAATCCTCACAAAACGCCAGAGGTACCCCACCAATCCCAAGAAACTTGGATCTCAAAACATTTTTAGGTTGCTCCCAATCTTGTACGAATCTATCTTCAAGGATCTACTGCTACTCCTTTGTCGACACCATATGACCCAAAAATTTCACCTATGAGCCAAAACTCAAGACTTCTCAAATTTAGCATACAACCGATGTTTTTAAGCAAGTCAAGCACTACCTCAAGTGAGTCTCATGTTCCTCCTGAGGTCAAATAAATTAGAATGTCGCCCACAAAGACGACCACAAAGTGATCCAAGTACTCCCTAAAAATTCGTTCATCAAATCCATGAAAGAAGTCGGCATTGGTCAACCAAAATGGCATTACAAGGAACTCAGAGGCCATAATGCGCATTTAAAAGGCCGCTCGATATCCTCTTCCCTGACTTCAACCGGTGGTACCGACCTCAAATCTATCTTCAAAAGCAACAAAACCCTGTTGATCAAACAAGTCATCTATTCGGGCAAAGGGTATTTGTTCTTGACAAGAATCTCGATTCAACTTGTCGTAGTCTATGCACAATCAAGAACGACCCATCTTTCTTTCTTTTTGCAAAGAGAGCTGGTTCTCAAGGTGATGTACTAGGGTGAATGAAGCCCTTGTCTAATAGCTCTTGGAGTTGAATCTTCAACTCATGCAACTCAAGACGCGGTAAATCTATACGGCACCAAAGAGATTGGTGTCGCTCTGTGTACTAAGTCGATAGTGAACTCAATCTCCCAAAGGAGGTGGTAAACTAGTAAGGTCCTTGGGAAACATGTCCAGTATTCACACACTACCTCAAAGAACTCAACTCGAGTTCCGCCAATTCATTATCCAAAAGAGTAGCAAGAAGACCGCTAAGCTCATTCCTACTACGAGGATCGAATATTGGTGACAAGACCCTATCAACCCGGTCTTAGAAAGTAAAACAATCACCACCCGAGGTGCACACTATGACCCTCCACCAAAAACACCAATCAACGCTCAATACGAAGACACAACCAATCCATGCCTAGAATAACATCAAACTTGACATGTCTAGCAACACAAAGTAAACAGAGTCTAAGCTCGGCAACCTTATCTCACAACCATGCCATTCTCGATCTAAGTCAACTGCACTCTAACCGGTGATTCTACTCGAAAGTGAAGACGCTTAATTGTGCCACCTCTAACCCCAATGCAGTAATGCAAATGCAGAGATATGAATGAATGAGACGCACCAGTATCTATCAACACACCGCCAAAGAATTACACACAATAAAAATACCTCTCACAATTGAGGATCTCTGCAACCGCTTCCGCCATGTAGGTGAATAAAGATACATGCGCTATGGCCTTTGGTCAACCTACTCATCTCTGAGCATAGGTCTCCAGATTAACCGAGTTGAAGCGGCTCCTCGATGAACTCTCGTCTCGAATCAATGAGTCTCTGGTGACTCGAGTTCGCCACCTCGATGCGCCAGATGCGCTTCCTAACTGTGGGCAAGTTTCTTCATATGCCCGACCGATCAGATCGATAGCAAGTAGGTCCTCGCCTCTACTCTAAGATCGACCAGATCGATTAGGTGGTGGTGGTGACAACAACACCGCTGTCCTCCTCCCTTCTATGGACAAACAAAGGCCTTGTGACCCTATTGGCCACACTTGAAGCAAGAAAACCCACTGCACACCTCTTCCCGAGCCCGACTAGGCAAGGGAAAGGTAGATCTAGATTGTTGTTGGGTTGGGATTGGGATGAAAAGGTGCTCTTACTCTTCTTATTAGGCCTATAATCTCCTTATGCATCCTTAGCCCCTAGACCTGAATTCCAAAGTCTCTCATCCCTGCCTCCACAATACTCTCACATGGGCTAGCCGCCTAAAGGGCGATCATAATCCCTGATCATGTTCCCTGCAACCTTGAAAAAATCTTCCTTAACCTCTCGCTCAAACTCAAAGCGGCGTTCCTCCATTGCCGCCAATTCCGTGCAAACCGAGACAAGCTAGAAAAGGTCGCTCAAAATCCGCCACGACATATTTAGTTGCTTAAGGTCCTGAATTTCGCCTTAACCTCTCCCTAGCAAGAAGAGGTAGATACTTGTCTTGAAGGCCACCACAAATGCCTCCCATATAGGTTCTATACGCCCTTGGCATACTTCCACCATCAGCTCAAGGCCACCTTTTGAGGTAGTAGCTAGCAAGGGTCACTCTCAACTCACCATCCTCGATGTGAAGTATTTCAAGGTCTTCACAGCTTGTTCGCCATTCGTCCGCTTGGATCAGGCCGCCATGGAATTCATCCAATGGCCGCAAAAACTCTCTCATATAAGCTCGCCGTTGTCTCCGCAACATTCTCCCTAGCTTGGGTCTCCTCTCTAAGTATATTCATGGACCCTCAATGCTCCTCGCCATCTCTCTGCCAGAGCCCCGGCTTGTGCCCACACTTCCGCTGCTCCCACTTGTTCAGCCATGTCACTTGGCCTAGACCCTTTTCTTGTATGAACCTCATGGACCGGTATCTCATGTACACCCTGAGACCTCGACCTCGCCTTCCACCTATCACCTTGTGTTCAATCCTTCCCGACATCCTAATTGAGAATCAACAAGATAAACAATTTAGCACATCATCCCAAATGTGCTTGTAACTTGCCTCACACGTGAAACTATAGCAATTCCACATACTCTATCACACAACAATTTAATTCACTCCACATAAGCATTTAGTCACACAAACACATACAAATTATCCTTTAGTGACGAGATTCGTCCCATGAGAAACCAAGAATTCTTAGTAGAATGAGTATTGATCAAGTACCCTTTTAATAAGACCTCAAGGAATCTAATAGGCACAAATAACATCCCCAAAGTCTAATCCCATACCCACATAGTCACATAAGCATGCTATCACACAATCACAAAAAACAAAACATCTCCTAATCATGCGAAATGAACCCATTGTGGTACAACGTCCACTTCCCGCGAGCCTCAAGTATTCAAACCCGGTAGCTCTGATAGCAAGTTGTAACGCCCTGAAATAATTCAATATGAACTACCCACATTAATTGACATTCACTAGACAATGACAATAATCTTTCCATCTTTACATGATCAATAATGAATTTATACAAAAGTTTCACATGCGGATATACATTCAATGATAAAAAGACACATGAATCTATAGCATGTGAAGCACCTAGTCTCAAAACGATAAAGTGCCCTTAAGGGCTTACATCTTCCAAGGCAATAGCCCAGTTACACAAAATGGTCTCTCGGACCCATACACGTTTAGCCCTTGGCTTACAAAAAACTTACAACAAAAGTAAGAGAGCTATTTACTCTTCACAAAATATCCACGCTTCTTAATCTTGGGATCACCACATCTTTACCTCGCACTAAAACCCATAAGGGTGAGCAGAAGCCCAGTAGAGAATTCTAACAAAGTATATACAGTTATGCCAAACCTCAATAAAATACAAATGTCAATGTCGTGCCATGCTCTTTTGAAGAAATTTTATTTCATGCTCTTCTTGAAGATTTCCATTTCTCAACAAAAGTGTGCAATCACAATACGCTTCAAAACTTCCAATTTTAATCAATAGGGGTGGTAAATACGACACTGGTAATCCCTAGGCTGGTGTCTTCTAGTAGACTCTACAAGTACTACCAAATTGTCATTTTTACTGGTATTAATCGGAAGGCTCGACACTTATTCACAGGTTTCTCGTCTTTCACCATGGACACTGTGCCAACTTATCAAATTCAACTACACCCCTATCCCGACTTACCACGATGATTTACCCCATAACACATTTCCATAGTTCCTCATTACAACATAACCTTTCTCAAACTAAAAGTTTTCCAATTCTTTTCAAGATGTGCAATAATGATAATAAATCAAATGAGAACATGATGCAATATAATATTTCATAACATTTCTCCATCTCGAACATCTCTACAACAACATCAATTTACCATTTATCATTTCTTTCTTAATACTATTTCATAAATAACCATGCCATCATTTTATTGCAACAACAACTTCTCATCATGCCCAAATCTCAACAAGCTAGCCCCCTTCAAGGCTATAAGGAGATGTTTTCAACATTTAACTATAAGATTTAACAATGCATACATTCCATGGTGCACAACCATTTGTCACCTCACAACAACACATGTTCAAATATTTGGTCACAATAATGTTACAATAACATCTCATTTATCTTCATGACACAAAATAATAAAGGATTTCACAAGTATTTTCATGTTTTTCCAAATCCCCAAATTCTAGGGTTTTTCCTCATAAAATCACTTCTCATTTCTTGGTGAAAAACCCTCATGAAAACATCCTTCTTAGATCATCAAGATGGAACCCTCAAAGATTGACCAAAATTTTGAAAGTTTAAAGAAAAACCCTCTTTGAAGAAAATCTCTACATTTTTGAAATCACAAAGTTGAAATCATCAAAAGTAGAAGAAAACTCTTAAATCATCATCAAAATAGCAACACTATATATATAAGTCAAGAATCCCTACCTCAAAGTCTTTGAGAAGATGGAGAGAAAGAAACCCTAGCTTAGATGGATGATTCAACCCACACTACACCAAGAGGAGCCTTAGTTCTTGGATCTTCAAGATTTAGATGGAGATGGTGATGATCTTAGCCCAAAGATTGCAAGAATCAAAGAGTTTTAAGGCTTCGAGGAAGTTTTCTAGAGAGAAGTGGGGAGAAAAATAAGGTTTAGAGGAGAGAAAATGAGCAAAATGTGTTATACATTCAAAAAAGGTATAAAAACAGAGTTTCAGACCGCCTAGCCACAGACGACGTAACGCCTATCCTCAGATGTGGCGGCCTCACTGCTCAGGCGGCCAGCCCTACCACTGAGTAGCTCCACTTTCTCGCCAGGCGCCGATTTAATGCAAAGTCCTATGCCTCAACCTCACCGCCAGGTAACCCAACTCAGACGCGCCTGCCCAAGAAATTTCAAGTTTTCCGCTCACTTTAGACACTCCGACTTACCCATGCACCCTCTCGAACAAGTTTAAGTTCAACACCGAATAGAAAACACTAGAACTCCAATCTAGAGAACCATCCTGACATTTCAAATCCAAATAAGGCAAAAGGAGAACGAAGTTAAGAAAGAAAGAGAAAAGGAAAGAACCCTACCACAACTGGCCGACTATGACAGGATCGAGTCATGGAGTGACATTCCCTTGAATATTAAGGTTTATATCTAGGCTATTTTGCTTGTTTTTGATGTTTGATTGAGTGTTCAACCTATGGTTTAAGAAGTTTACATCAAAGGATTGTTTTTTTATTCAATACAAAAAGAGAGAGTTGTTCTTCGCTGGTTTCTCGAGAATTCGAGCATGAAGCTTCTGGATTCTCGAGTGGCTCATCGTCCTACATCGTACATTGTGAAATCAATGTTGGGCAAGATAATTCTAAGGTGAAGACGGGTTGGAAGACACACATAGGGCTCTGCTTCAATCTGTGCATGGATTCGCAAGGTAATTGAGAGTACACTTGTGTAATTCCTTATATCTTCTTAGTGGATTATTTTTGCTTTTTGCTTGTGATTTTTTATCACAATTGGAGGCGCCCATTTGTGGTTTTTCCACGTAAAATCATTGTGTCGATTTGTCTTTGTTTGTTTGATTGGGTTTGTTATTTATCGTTAAAATTAATACATAATCACAAATCAATATCTAGGATTTCTAGATTTTTCAATTGGTATCGTGAGCAAAAGTTGCTCTATTTTTTTTAATGGATTCAATTTGTGAGGGAAATTCTATGGTTCGACCAATCCTACTTGATGAATCCAATTACTCTTTTTAGAAAGCTCGGATGAGATTGTTTTAAAATCTATTGATGAAAAAGTTTGGCAATCATATATGGGTGGACTAAACCGATGATTACCAAGCTGATGAAGTAACCTTCCCCAAACCACTAATAAGTGGGACACAATTGATTACCAAAATAGTATCTAAAATAGTAAAGTTATCAATTTCTTTTGCAATCACACACATGAAGAGTTTAGTCAGATTTGTAATTGTGAAGTCGAAAAGAGGCTTGGAATATCTTACAAACTATTCATGAGGGCACTTTCTCTAATCGCCAAAGCTTCAAAGGCTCACATCTAGTTTCAAAACCTTTCAATAAAAAATAGTGAGACCTTTGATGAATTTTATGTTGAGTGACATTGTAAATTTCACTTCAATTTAGGTGAAAAAATACCGAATCCAAGGTTGTGGGAAAATTTTAAGATCCTTGCTCGATTGGTTCCAACAAAAGTTACGCTTATTGAGGAGGCTTAAGATGTTGACAACTCAAGCCGATCATTATTTGGTTGAAATCTCCAAACTTATGAGGCACATAGAAATTTCAAAAGAAACAAAAGATGATATTGCTTTTTAGAAGTGCTCATACAGCTTGGAAAGGATTCGATGAGGATTATGCAGATTGATTCCAAGATTACGGATGCTTTCAGAAAACAATTTAAAAATCTTTTCTCAAAAGAATCCTAATCTTTTGAAATCAACTCATAAATCTAAAGGCAAAGATAAATTCAAAATTAATTCTATAACCCGTAAAAGAAAGGAAAAATACAAGGAACTTTGAAAGAGTCCAA